>SJYC01126840.1:0-30971 GCA_006408675.1 Madoqua kirkii
TTTAGAAAAAGCAGAGGAACCAGAGATCAAATTGCCAACATCTGCTGGATCATGGAAAAAGCAAGAGAGTTCCAGAAAAAAACATCTATTTCTGCTTTATTGACTATGCCAAAGCCTTGACTGTGTCAATCACAATAACCTGTGGAAAATTCTGAAAGAGGTGGGAATACCAGACCACTAACCTGGATCTTGAGAAATCTATATGCAGGTCAGGAAGCAATAGTTAGAACTGGACATGAAACAACAGACTGGTTTCAAACAGAAAAAGGAGTACATCAAGGCTGTATATTGTCACCCTGCTTATTTAACTTAAATGCAGAGTACATCATGAGAAACTCTGGGCTGGAGGAAGCACAAGCTGGGATCAAGATTTCTGGGGGAAATATCAATAACCTCAGATATACAGATGACACCACCATTATGACAGAAAGTGAAGAGGAGCTAAAAAGCCTCTTGAAAGTGAAAGAGGAGAGTGAAAAAGTTGTCTTAAAGCTTAACATTCAGAAAACTAAGATCATGGCATCTGGTCCCATTACTTCATGGGAAATAGATAGGGAAACAAGTGTCAGACTTTATTTTTCTAGTCTTCCAAATCACTGCAGATGGTGATTGCAGCCATGAAATTAAAAGATGCTTACTCCTTGGTAGGAAAGTTATGACTAACCTAGACAGCATGTTAAAAAGCAGAGAGAATACTTTGCCAACAAAGGTCCATCTAGTCAAGGCTATGGTTTTTCCAGTGGTCATGTATGCATATGAGAGTTGGACTATAAAGAAAGCTGAGCACTGAAGAATTGATGCTTTTGAATTGTGGTGTTGGAGAAGACTCTTGAAAGTCCCTTGGACTGCAAGGAGATCCAACCAGTCCATCCTAAAGGAGATAAGTCCTGGGTATTCATTGGAAGGACTGATGTTGAAGCTGACACTCTGATACTTTGGCCATCTGACGTGGAGAGCTGACTATTTGAAAAGACCCTATTGGTGAGAAGGATTGAGGGCAGGAGGAAAAGGGGATGACAGAGGATGACATGGTTGGATGGCATCACCAACTCAATTGACATGGGTTTGGGTGGACTCCAGAAGTTGGTGATGGACAGGGAGGCCTGGAGTGCCACCGTTCATGGGGTTGTGAAGAATCGGACATGAGTGAGCAACTGAACTGAACGCAACTGAACATATAATATTTTTACCATTTTTCTCCTTACCAATACAGCTGCATTGATTTACTTAGACATCAGATTGGTATCATAAAGTAAAATATTATTACAAAGGATAGTTTATGTGATAGGAAATAAATCATGCAAGCCATATAAAGAATTTTAAGTCTCTTTATATCAAAGTTACAGTTTTTCATATTTGTGCAGAGAATTGTCTTAAAGGCAATGATTAGGGGAATATTGCAAAAAATGTGGTGTGATGAATATAGAAGTATTCTTTTTCTGAGAAAAGGGACTTGGAGACTTGAGATGGAAGCTTTGAAAATATAGAAGCATAAATTCACAGAATATATCTTCCTTGTTTAAAGTGAATATGCCTTCACTTTTGAAGGAGAAACATGGTGAAAGGTTTTGAAGAGATGGAAGTGAAAAAATAATGATGCAAAAAATAGAGAATCATAAATCTTAAAAAAGTTGAATGTAATTTTTATTTTAAAACATTTTTATCTTTATAGAAAAAAATTGTGAAAAAATACAAGGTTCTAATATGTCCTACATGCAAGTTTCCCCTATTATGAAAATCTTACACTAGTGTGATACATTCATTGTGAATAATGAACAAATTTTGATAGATTACTATTAACGACAGTCCATTCTTCATTCAAAGTGCCTCAGTTTTTCATCAGGATATTATATTTAGTTCTCATGTCTCCTTTAGACTCCTTGGGGATATGATAGCCTCTCATTCTTTCTTTTTGATGACCTTGACACTTTTAAATAGCATAGTTCTGTAGAATGTCTCTCAATTTGAATTTTCTCTGAAGTTTTTCTCATGAATAGACTGGGACTGTGAGTTTTTAGGAGAAAGACCACCGAGGTAAAGCGACCTTTATCACATCTTATCTAGGGTACATTGTGTCAGAATGAAGGAGTGATCACATATCATGATACTGACCATGATTACCTGGCATAGTGTTTGTCAGGTGTCATCCTTGTGATTTTCCCCCCTTGCCATACTGCACTTTGGGAAAAAGTCATTATGTACAGATTGCATTTAAAGAATACAGAGAAAATCTTAGATTTTAGAAGCTATGTAAAATGCAAAAGTCAGGAAAATGTACACACAAAAAGACATTCCTGTACACATCATTCAGTAGCTTAAATTTTTTCACCTATGAATGAACTATGAAAATATTTTCTGCCAAAAAATGTTTCTCCAGCATGATGGCAACAGCTGCAGTTATTCCATGGTGCTAATGAAGCATCATCCATTCAGCTGTCCATTGCTGGTTGTGTGAATGTGGACTCTGGGAACAGTAAAGCCCAAGGACACGGGTGTGCACTCCTCACAACCAACAGCTTAGTGCAGAGCAACTTGGGAGAAGGCTTGTTGTTGTCATTATTTTTCTGAGTCTTCACTGTGCTGTGACACAGAGAAGCTCACCTATTTCCTAATTCTATCTTCTACTTTTGTGGGAAAACAAAAAATAAGATATCAAAGTAATACATAGAGTGCATTTAATACATTTGAAGATATTTTATACATGCAGAGCAGATATAAGCTAATCTCCAATATTGCCAGAAAAACTACTTGACACTTGAGAGTGAAATGAAAGTTGCTCAGTAATGTCCGACTCTTTGCGACCTCATGGACTATACACTCCACGGAATTCTCCAGGCCAGAATACTGGAGTGGGTAGCCTTTCCCTTCTTCAGGGGATCTTCCCAACCCAGGGATCAAACCCAGGTGTCCTGTATTGCAAGCAGGTTCTTTACCAACTGAGCCACAAGGGAAGTCCTTGAACTTGGAAATAGGTAAAAGAGATTACTGGGTATTCTTTCAGTTTTGTGCTGGGCTCTTATTAACTGGGCCTTGTATAATTCTGTGGGACAAAAGTTAACTTGTAAATTTATGTCAGGTAATATGCGGATAATTTCTGTCCAGTGGAATAGGTAACCTCAGCTGTTGGTCATTAACCAATTTTAAATCTAAAAAAGTAATCTTATGCTAATATTTTCTTGTTAAATTGCCTACGCATACTTTTTCAAATGTTCTTTGAACCATTTCTCTCATTAAATAATGAGTTAAATAAAATATTTAGCATGTGTTTATATTTGCTTGGGAGCCATGATTTGCCATTTTGAAATTATATTTTAACAATATTATATAATGAAGGTTGTTTATATTGACATTTAAGCACCACTTTAAGATCCTGAAAAGTGCTTTGATTATGATGTTTTAGCTGAATATTATTTTCTTTTCATGGAATTTTCTATATAGTCTAGTAGCACAGTATTCTGTGACACATTCTAGTTTAATGAATACTTATTCACTGGGAAGGTTAACCTGATTATATAATCAGAAGTTTTCATTTCCATACTTGTGGAAATATGAATTTAGTACAGTTAGAAAATGCACTTGGAATAAATGCCAAACGCTAGAATTATTAGGTAAAATTTGACAACATTGTTGGATCCAATTTTTATACTGGGGTTTTGCCTCACTCAGGTGTTAACAAACTGTATTCTATGGGTCACACTGAGTGTGTCACTTGTTTTAGATAATGAAATTTTATTGGCCCACAGCCGTGTTCATTCTTCAAAGTGTCTTGATGGCTGTTTTTATGGTATAACTGCAGAGTTGGATAGCTGTAACGGAGACCATGTGGTCTGCAAATCCTAAAATATTTGCTATATGACTTCTAACAGAAGAAGGTTTTCAATTCTTGGCTTTACTTGTTCTAGGATAGGACTTTCCATCATACGTGGGTAATTGTTCTCCTTTACTAACAGAGGACCTTGAACAGCAAAATATAATAGGAACAGCTGCTTTTCTGTTTTGCAGTGGAAATACTTAAAAGCCTAATCTACTTCTTATATTTTATTGATCAACATACATATTTATTACATTTATTAAATAAATATACTTTGAACTTCTCATTTGTGAGCTACTCTTATGCAATCAAACTTTCTAAAATGTTTGCATTTTACTGTTTGCAGTTGATTCTGAGTCATAAGATAGTTTAATAGTTTAGTCTGGCAAATAATTGCTTGCCTTGGGTATATAATGGCCTTTGCTGAACGAAGCAGATAAAATACTTCTGTCATTTTACTCTAGGCCCACTGTCTGATGAAATGACAGAAACTAATATATTTTGGGTAATATTTATAAAACTGCATTTTGGTAAGTGTTTTTCCAAACAGAAGAAATCAGATTTCATGTTAGTGAAAAATTAAAGGAGAAGTACATATTTTCATTTATTATATATAGAACATTTTTTACTTCATGAATTAGTAATTTTGAGAAAGGAAAGCTTTGGCATCATATAATTAAGAGACGACAATTTCTGAAAATGCCATGTCTTTAAAATTCAGATAATACTGATGGTAGCTTGATTAGTTTCCACACTCACTAAACCAACCTCTGTGTATGATTCTTTTATCCATTTTTTTCTTTTTAATTCATAAGTGAATCTGTTGGCTCCTGTCCTTTAATCTATTGAAATGTTCCCATTCTCAGTTCTGGTCTGTGTGCCTTTTTAACGGATGCTCACTGATGATTTTCAGGAGGCCAAGGGGTTGAATGGTGTTAGAGATAAAGGAAACTAGGGCGTAACAGGGAAAGGACCTTGCTGTACACCTGTTTCTTTCTGTCTGACCAGACCCTGCACATGAGAGACACCTCACAGATACTTACTAAGCATGATAAGTGAGCACCTGCAGACAATTCACATAAAGCAAAAGGTAGAGGCTGCTGATGACTTTTTCCAGCTGCTAGGTGGAAAAAGGTGCAGACAGGTGCAGACTTCCAGTCCTCTACCATTGAGTTATCTCTCTAACCTCCAAGGCTGCTGAGAAACCCATCACAATAGATTTACAGCCTGTGTTGGCTCCATTGTTCCTTTTGTTCATATCCTACTCACGGTGCTGGTGGAAGGGATTAAGAGACTATCCCAGGATTCTAGCTTTAAATCTGGATCTTGAGAGTTAGTTGGATTTATATAACTTCCCAGCACGTGCTTGCTTTCTATGCTTCATAACTAATGATTTCCTGCTCATTCCTTCTAAGCTAGAGCCTAGAAGTTAGCTGGGAGTTTTCTTGATAAATCCAAGTCACATAGGTGACAGAAATTTTGTGAAATTGAGCATACCAGCATTTTTAAAAAATGTGGGCCATTTTTTAAAAAGCCTTGATGTAATTTGTCACAATATTTCTTTTCTTTTTTTCTGGTTGCAAGGCATATGGGATCTTAGCTGTCTGACCAAGGATCAAACCCACACCCCTCCCTCCTACATGGGAAGGTGAAGTGTTAACCACTGGACCACCAGGGAAGTCCTAAGCATACCAAGCTTTTTAGACTGTTCAGCTTTAGACATATTCCCAATTACTGGAGGTCGCTCACATTGCTCTATCTTGCACAGTGTATGCCCTTTCAGGCAGATTTTTAGCATTAACCTTTTTTGTACTCAAAGGAAATGGTGAGCTCCAAAATAAGAAATGCTAAGAAACACTTAATGTACCTTTCGGGGTTCAGGAGAGGAGGCTCTTGGTCTGTGTCTGTCAATACTCTGCTCTGTTGACTCTGGGTTGTGGCTGAGTTCATTCTGTCAATACTGTAAAATCAGATTCTATTTTTATTTGCCTAATGCCTAATTAGGAAAGTAAGGCAGTGCTTTTCTAAGTAATTGTTGAAAACATCATTAGGACAATCGGGATAATCTTTGTTTAAAGAAGCAAATTATAAAAGATGTAATCATAATCAAGCTGTGGGTTATGGAGGAAATCCTAGACAAATATCTTCCTGTCTCTGATTCCTATTCTGGTAATCCTCTTATTTTTCGTCGCCTAATGTTATGGTTCACCTCTTGTTGACTTGACCTCTCCTTTCTGTTTCGATTGATGGCTAATCTATGAAAGAGACAGGGCACATTCATCCAGCTTACCAATGTCCCAACCTTTGGCTCTGCTTAAAAACATTTTTCAGGGAAAATACATCTAAAATTAAGGTTCTTGCTGGTGGTTCTTTGTTGGTACATGAGCAGTTGATCATGCAATATTTTAAAAGTTTCAAATTTAAAATCTCTTCTCTTTCCCATCCATGGGCATGTATGGTTATGGAGGTTAACATAATGACCATAAAGGAATCTTAATGTTATGTTGTAAATGATACTTGAACTTGACTATAACAAAACCCAAATTACACAAGAAGCAAAACTGGAATGACAGGTAATTTTCTGAAGTCAGTGATACAGGCCAGTCCTAAACTGAAGGTTATTCAGATACAGAGAACTTGGCAGGCTTGCAGACACTGTGTTTGAGTTTTGTTCCTGTCGGGGAACTCTCTGAAAAGTGCCAGGTTTAATGGAATTTCGATAAAGACATTCTCATTTCAACTCAAAGTTAAACATATTTCTGTGTCTGATTCATCCCTGTAATATTGCCAAGCCTGATAGCATTTCAGAATCCCTTCAACATTTTTAACAGTCTCAGTTCCTGAGTTAGCTGTCACAGCATCACCACCTGGGGGTTAGGAGGAAAAAAGGAGAATCAGAGTCACTCTAGGCAGGTGAACTTGAGAGGTGCCAGATAAAGGAGATTTCTAGTCTAGTGATAACATTCAAGAGAGAAGTGAATCAACTGGCACAGGTGAATTTAGGTAGCTTCAATGGGTTGAGATTTAAGGAGTCCAGAGAAAGCCCTTACCCTTGCTCTAGAATTTTCCTCTCACTGCCCTTAGACCAAGTAGAGATTCATAAAATAAAGCATAGCTCAGAAAGCAGCTATGACTATTTCATGTGAGTCAGTTGACTAGCTTTCTCTTGCAGTGTTGCAATCTGCTGAGGACAGGTCCCTGTAGGAATTACACAAAAAGTAACGAGGAACTGAGGTGGGCCAGTACCTGTGAGGCAGGCTTGGGCTGGTTGTTGCAGTGTGGCCCAGAGTAGATGTAGCATGTGCTTTGGGGAAAAGGCAAACTGAAAAAATGTGTCAGAGGAAGAGTTCAAAAGATATCTTGTGTGGATCGTTAGTACTCAGAATAGTGTCTGTGTGGACCAGCAGTAGCAATAGCATCTGGGAGGTGTTTAGAAATGCCTGACTCAGAATGGGCATTTAACCAGATCCCCAGGTAATTCGTATACAGACCAAAGTTTGAGAAGCACTGGTCTCTTTTTGTCAAGGTCCTTTTCAAATAAGGTAGATTCTGTGTTCTCCTGAGATCCCTGATAGACATTCAGGATGCCCTCTTGAGCACATGGATTCACCAGCTAAATGGAGAATTGAATCAGGTTCACTTTTCAGCAGTGCCATTTCTCTTAGCAGCTATTCTATCAGAAAGAAAGGAAATTAAACCTTGTCTATTGCTCTAAGGATGAAGGTGTCTTTGAACTGCCAGAAAGAAGAGTCAATACCTATTAAGGACCAAATGATGCCATAAGAGAGAATTAAATAGTAATCCTGAAGAGGCAGGAATTTGCAATCCCAGGAGCTTCAGAAGTGACAGAGTTCAACTCTTTATCATCATAAAGTCTTAGGAAGGTTACTGACTACATTAGGATAGTTTTCAGGGCTTATAAGAAATTGGGAGGATTTTGCATCAGGAATAATTAGTGACATGTCAAGAAAAAGCTAGTTTTTAAAAAGACCATTTTCAATACCAAGACACAAATTTGGAGCTTGCATAAGAGTACTATGAAAAGCAAACTTTGTAAAGACTTTCTGGATGGCAGATTCTGATGGGAGAAGTGAGAGATTGTTCTTGATAAAGCTGGCAGCAGAGACAGATACGAAGGTAGCCAGATGTTCACTGGATATAGCCAGAGAAGGAGCTACCAGGAAGCACTAGGGAAACACCACCATCCATCAAATTCACATCATAGTTTATGAAGTTGGTACTTTCTATCAAGACCCTGCTAGATATGTTAGTGATAATAGCACAATCATTTCCTGTTCTCCAGTTGTTCAAGAGTAGACCATTAGCTATAGGACAAGCCAACTTATGGTAATGAAGGAGAATGAGAACATTGTACATTATCAAAAGAAACAAAGAGTGAAAATGGTCAGAGGAGAGGCAATTGAAGTGTGAGGTGTTCTGGCCTCTGGTACTTGGGATATATAATTTAGAACCTGGCAGTGTCCTTGCCTCAGTACTTGGCCCTCTTTTGAATCCTATAAGAACTTTCTAGCTTGCTACCCAACACCCATAAACAAATTGCCTTGCAAAAAAGATCAGCTGCTGTTCTATTACAATTCCTCTTTTGCTTTGATTCCTTCTTGGTTGCCAAGATTTGATGGCAGTTTAATAATATGATTCTTAAATGTTTCAGTGCTTTGTGTAACATTTAATATTACATGGTAAATGAAAGGAAAAGTTAGCAACTTTCCCATATACTGGACTTAGTTGCTTGATTGATTAGGGGCTTCTTACACCGAGTTGCCAATAGAAGTAGTTGTTTAAAACAGAGCTGGCCTCTTCCAACTTTGGGAAATTGATAACGCTTTTGCAGCCTCATCCTTATTTCCTGGGACTGTTGAAGAACCTCTGGAATTTCATAGCTCCTCAAGTGCATCTAGTTTAGTTGCATAAAAAAAAAAAAATCCCCGACCATTTTTTAATCTGCATCTGGGCTTTGTCATCTTATAGCCCATTGCCATTTTCTTAACCAGGCTCTCTCCTTCATCTCCATTATCAAAGCTGAGCCATTTTGTGTTTCAACTCTGTTAGTTTTAGATTAAATCTTTTTTTCTGATTTTATAAAAGTACAACTGTGATTATTAATATTTCTTCTTTCAGATAGTATAATTACACTTAAACATTATCAAAAGAAACAAAGAGTGAAAATGGTCAGAGGAGAGGCAATTGAAGTGTGAGGTGTTCTGGCCTCGTGGTACTTGGGATATATAATTTAGAACCTGGCAGTGTCCTTGCCTCAGTACTTGGCCCTCTTTTGAATCCTATAAGAACTTTCTAGCTTGCTACCCAACACCCATAAACAAATTGCCTTGCAAAAAAGATCAGCTGCTGTTCTATTACAATTCCTCTTTTGCTTTGATTCCTTCTTGGTTGCCAAGATTTGATGGCAGTTTAATAATATGATTCTTAAATGTTTCAGTGCTTTGTGTAACATTTAATATTACATGGTAAATGAAAGGAAAAGTTAGCAACTTTCCCATATACTGGACTTAGTTGCTTGATTGATTAGGGGCTTCTTACACCGAGTTGCCAATAGAAGTAGTTGTTTAAAACAGAGCTGGCCTCTTCCAACTTTGGGAAATTGATAACGCTTTTGCAGCCTCATCCCTATTTCCTGGGACTGTTGAAGAACCTCTGGAATTTCATAGCTCCTCAAGTGCATCTAGTTTAGTTGCATTAAAAAAAAGAAAAAATCCCCGACCATTTTTTAATCTGCATCTGGGCTTTGTCATCTTATAGCCCATTGCCATTTTCTTAACCAGGCTCTCTCCTTCATCTCCATTATCAAAGCTGAGCCATTTTGTGTTTCAACTCTGTTAGTTTTAGATTAAGTCTTTTTTCTGATTTTATAAAAGTACAACTGTGATTATTAATATTTCTTCTTTCAGATAGTATAATTACACTTAAACACTATGTGTTATACCTTTAAAGGAGCAGGTGCAGATAGAATTTCACTTCACATAGGGATTGCCTACTCCAGAAATAACAAAATGGTAGCTGGGATGCCCCAACAAAATATGGGACACAAACATTTTTTATTTGTGACTTAATTCTCAAGAGTTTTTTTTTTTAATGTTTGTTGCTAATAGTCCAAATTTCTGGCTTCTATTGATGAACCAAAAGCTCTGCTTTCATCTGGTCAATACTCTCTCTTAGAAAAAGTTGGCTGGTGTGGAGTGGCACTTGCCTGCCTCAAATGGGCCATATCCTCTTACTGTGCAGGGTAGTTCTCCTTTCCTCATAAATTCACAACTTTCCTGACACTGGTAGTCATTGCATTTGGAAATCTTGGTCTAGTTAGTCTATGTATGGGGCTAGTGTAGATTTAGTGAGCAAGTAAAATTAAAGAATAAATTAAGTAGTCTGCCTCTTTGACATCAAGCTAAGGTTTTACATAGCTATCAGCTCATGAATAATAAGACAAAGATTCCTTTGAATTTAATAAGTTGGAAAACTCTTCTAAAATCTCAGATAAGTTCTCATATTACTGTGGTTGAAATTAACCATTATGTAGAAAATAAGCAATTTTGTCTGTTGAGAAGGCTATCGTACTTTGCAGATATAATTTAGAGGCCTTTTGGAAACTGAGCCCATAGTAATAAAAAGAGATGCTGACTAAATTATTTTAACAAAACTCTAATAACATTTCATCTTAATGAAAACTTCTGAAACTCTAAAAGTTGGAAGTTGGCAAAATTAATCTGTCAAAATGGAAGGTAGATTTTGAATCTCTCTTAAGAATTGAGGCAGAAAGTCAAGTATAACTAAAAAAATGATAGGCTTTTAGTAAGGGAGACAGTAAGGTTAATAAGCAAGATACTCTTAACACATTACAAACTTAGTTGTGCTAATGGATGCTTTCCATTAAAAAACTGAATTTCCTTATTGTTGTTCAGTCGCTCAGTCATGTCTAACTCTTTGCAGCTCCATGAATGCAGCACACCAGTCTTTCCTGTCCTTCACCATCTCCCGGAGTTTGCTCAAACTCATGTCCACTGAGTTAGTGATGCCATCCAACAATCTTGTTCTCTATCATCCCCTTCTCCTGCCTTCATGATGCCCTTTTGCAGCATCAGGGTCTTTTCCACTGAATTGACTCTTCACATCAAGTGGCCAAAGTACTGACGCTTCAGCTTCAGCATCTAATTCATATTCTAATGAATATTCAGGGATAATTTCCTTAAGGACTGACTGGTTTTATCTCCTTCTAGGCCAAGGGACTCTCAGGAGTCTTCTCTAACATCACAGTCTGAAAGCATCAGTTCTTCAGAGCTCAGACTTCTTTATGGTCTAGCTCTCATATCCATACACAAATACCAGAAAAACCACAGCTTTGACTATATGGACTTTTGTTGGCAAAATAATATCTCTCTTTTTAATATGCTGTCCAGGTTGGTCATAGCTTTTCTTCCAAGAAGCAAGCATCTTTTAATTTCCTGACTGCAGTCACCATCTGCAGTAATTTTGGAGCCCAAGAAAATAAAGAAATTAGTATTTAATCATAAATGCTAGTAAGGAAAATAAGATTTATCTTATTAGTATTTATTTTTGAAGTTATTAAAGTGAAAGTCACAAAGTCTTTGTGACCCCATGGACTATGTGACCCCATGGACTATACTGCTCATGGACTATGTGACCCCATGGACTATGTGACCCCATGGACTATACTGCTCATGGACTTCTCCAGGCCAAGACTACTGGTGTGGGTGAAGTAAAGTTGCTCAGTCGTGTCTGATTCTTTGTGACCCCATGGACTGTAGCCTATCAGGCTCCTCCGTCCATGGGATTTTCCAGGCAAGAGTACTGGAGTGGGCAGCCTTTCTCTTCTCCAGCCCCAACCCAGGGATTGAACCTAGGTCTCCTGCATTGAAGGCCGATTCTTTACCAGCTGAGCCACAGGGAAGTCCATGAATACTGGAGTGGATAGCCTATCCCTTCTCTAATGAATCTTCCCAACCCAGGAGTCAAACCAGGGTCTCCTGCATTGCAGGCAGATTCTTTACCAACTGAGCTATAAGGGACGCCCTTACGTTATTAAAGATGAATTTATAACTGTGAATTATGTTCTTTGTTTCAATACAGAATTTCATCTGAAGCAAGTAAAACAAATTAAAAAAAGACAACCTTTGTTTAAGGTAGATTGAAGTAGATGGGAAGTTGCTCAGTCGTGTGTGACTCTTTGCAATCCCGTGGACTATAGCCTACCGTGCTCCTCAGTCCGTGATATTTTCCAGGCAAGAGTACTGGAGTGGGTTGCCATTTCCTTCTCCAGGGAATCTTTCCAGCCTGGGAAGTGAACCCAGGTCTCCTGCACTGTGGAAAGACCCGCTGAGCCACCAAGGAAGACTGAATGAAGTAGAAGCAAGACGTTTTTAATTGTACTAAGTAGTGCTAGAGAACTTTTGAGGACATGTGGCTGAATGGAAAAGAGAGAAGTGCATATGAATGTACTTCTAAAGTATGGCTCTTGTGAATCCTTAATCTCAAAAACAAAATATCAAGTTTGAGTTTCCTTACCTCAAGAATTTGTCTGTATACCTGTGGTAATTTTTGCCACCAAGGCTTCAGTCCTGTAATGTAAAGGTAGGCATCTATTTGAGGGGTATGTGTGTATTATGGGGGCAATACCTTTATTATCTATAATTATTTTACTATGAATCTTTTTGCAAGTAGGTATTGTTTTGTATTATAAACTTTAAGTTCTATTTTGAAAGCATGGTAACAGTGTGAGAGACAGATTTTTTTTTTTCCCCCAGAATGACTTGCTCTAGGCCAGAAACTCAATGATCCTTTCAAAACCTGCTCTCTTGTTTTTTAGCTGGAAGATCTTATCTAGATCTCTAAACCTCCTCCCTAAGTGTCATTCTGACAGGTGATGAATGGGTTTGAACACTGGGTTCTGAAACTAAGAATCTAGATCAGTTACTGTTCTTTTCTTTCAGTGGTTGTGTTTCAGTTTGGTGGGAGGGGGTTCATGTTTGGGAGCTCATGTTTACCCATGGCAGATTCATGTCAATGTATGCCAAAACCAATACAGTACTGTAAAGCAAAATAAATAAATAATTTTAAAAAGGAAAGTGAAATAAAATAATGAAAAAGTGAAATAAAATAAGATAAAGAAAAATAAATAAGTGAAATAAGAATAAAGAAGTGGAATAAAATAAAAAAGTGAAATTTATAAAAAAGAAGGCAGAGCACCAAAGAATTTATGCTTTCAAACTGTGATGTTGGAGAAGACTCCTGAGAGTCCCTTGGATATCTAAGAGATCAAGTCAATCAATCCTAAAGGAAATTAACCCTGCATATTCATTGGAAGGATTCATGCTGAAGCTGAAGCTCCATCTTGGGCCACTTGATGTGAAGAGCCGACTCATTGGTGAAGACCCTGATGCTGAGAAAGATTGCAGGCAGGGGGAGAAAGGGGCGACAGAGGATGAGATGGTTGGATGGCATCACCAACTCTGGGAGATGATAAAAGACAGGGAAGCCTGCGTGTTGCGTTTCATGGGGTCACAGAGAGTTGGACACGACTTGGTAACAGAACAAAAATAACAACATTCCACTTTGGAAAGAATTGATGTAGCAATTGATGTAGCAATCTTGGGAGGGAACTTAAGGTCTCTTTTTTATCCATTTAGCAGTGTCAGCAGGAAAATCCACTAAAGAAGTAGAGATTCAGGTGTCCTGGCTTTAGAAGAAGTGAAGCTTCATCTCTATGCAACCCTTCCTGTGAGGGGCTGGCCTTACTACGTGCAGGGTTTGGTACTTGTAAGAAATCTTGGAGACCATTTATTTTCTAGTCTTTCTCCTTGATTGTTCCATGGATCATTCATTCTCTCCCATTTCCCTCATAACCTAAATTTATTCTATGTGTTCAATACAAAATGGAGACCGAACTTGAGACATTCCCAAGCAGACAAAACCATTTAAGCCATTTAAGCAAAGTGAATCTAGTTTGTTTCATGAACATAGGCAAACCTTAATTTAGGTTATTTCTTATAAATGCCCCTGTCCATCATAAAAGCAACAAGTTGTCTTCCTTAAAATTTTTTGAAATAATTCCTTTTAACCAATACCTTGCGTCCTGAAAACCCTCACTGTATAGGTTAGCAACTTTCTCATTTTCACTTTATAAGCCATCTTTTAACTTCATGACCCTGAGCTTCATATCAGTCTTAGAATTAATATGGCACAGATGAACTTATCTGCAAAACAGAAACAAACTCATAGACATAGAGAACAGAATTGGCGCTGCCAAGGGGAAGGTGGCGGAGGGAGAGGGATGGACTGGGAGTCTGGGATTGGTAGAAGCAAACTTACTACATTTAGAATGGGTAAACCACAAGTTCCTAATGTCTAGAACAGGGAACTGTATTCAAGATCCTGTGATAAACCATAATGGGAGAGAAGATAAAGAAAAGAATGTGAGCATGCATGCACGCACATATGTGTATAACTGAGTCACTTTGTTGTACAGCAGAGATTGGCACAACAGTGTAAATCAATTATACTTCAATTAAAAACAGAAAGTTCCCACCTTGCAAACTCTTCTTATATATACAACAAAGACTTGGATAGCTGTGATATTGAATGGTTTGCCTTGGAGACGAACAGAGATCATTCTGGCATTTTGTCTCTCCCCCTTAGTATTCAGTCTCTGAGTGTGGGAACATTACCTTTTTTCTTTTTTTACTAAATGTGCACATGCATGCTAAGTTGCTTCAGTTGTGTCTGTCTCTTTGACTCTATGGTTCATAGCCCACCAGGCTCCTCTGTCCATGGGATTCTCTAGGCAAGAAAGCTGGAGTGAGTTGCCATGCCCTCCAGGGCATCTTCCTGACCTCGGGATCAAACCGCATTTCAGGCATTAGCAGGCAGGTTCTTTACCACTAGCGCCACTTGGGAAGCCCTTCCTACTACTTACTGCTAAAACATGAAGGGCTCCCAATAAATCTCTGAAATGAAATAAGAAATGAATAGACTAAATTTCTTTCTCTTCATTCAAAGAACTGGTCACCAAGTTTTACCAAGTGTATTTCTTTAATATCTCTACATATGTTCCTTTCTATCATCTGTGACCACATTAGTTCAGGCCTCACTTTTCTCTACTTAGGTGAGCAAACAGCTTCCTGGTGTACTTATGGCTGAGCTAATACTCCGTATTCCATTCTCTACATCACTACCAGATCCACTGAAACACAAAACCAATCACGTCACCTCTCTGCTTAGAGTAGTGCCCCTAAGCTAAACTTCCATTATTTTAAGTACCTCCCCAGCTCATGTCCTTAGCATAAGAAGACACTCCAGGCTCATCTGCATATTTCTGTCCCAACTCTATTTCCCCATCGGCTGCATCTTTTTAGAACTCCCTTTCCCCTTCTCCATCCCTCTTCCCTGCTAAAATAATTACTCATTATCTTCAAGACTCAATGCAGACAACTCCTTTAACAGAGGAAACTTCTCTGACTTTCCTCCAAGGTGGGGTGTTCAGTCCTGTTCTGTTGTCCCCCAGGCCCCTTTTTTGCACTGTAATGTATCAAAGTGTTTACTTGTTTGACACTTCCACTGGCTGAGCTACCTTTGGGTGGGACTGTGTTTTCAGCACTTAAGAAAGAGCCAGACTCAGAAAGGCCTACCACTAGATATTTATTTTGGCAGATCACTCATAAATGCTTAACTAAATTATCTTGTGTGCAGAATATTTTGATGTTCTCCATGGGCCTTTTCGAGAAGAGTGAACAACAATATCATGTTTAGAAGCGCTTCTCAGAAATGACTGAGCTCGGAACTAATAATCATGCTTAACAAAAGGATCTGGAGAAGGCAATGGCACCCCACTCCAGTACTCTTGCCTGGAGAATCCCATGGGCGGAGGAGCCTGGTGGGCTACCGTCTATGGGGTTGCACAGAGTCGGTCACGACTGAAGCGACTTAGCAGCAGCAGCAGCAACAAAAGGATCAACCCTGGGACTTCCCTGGTGGTTCCAATGGCTAAGACTCCGCTCCAAATGCAGGGGACCCAGGTTTGAACCCTGGTGAGGGAACTAGATGCCACATGCTGCATCCAAGAGTTTGCAAGCTGCAACTAAAAGATCCCACATGCCGCAACTAAGACCAGACATAGCTAAATAAATAAATAAGAATCAAGCTTGCATCCACCAGAGAGTGGTCTTATAGGAGGGAAGTTGCCTTATGGGAGAGAAGCTGGGTAGAAAACATATTCTCTGCATAAATCTGAATCTAGTCACACTACATGTCATCAGTAACATCCTTTTTGTTCCTTTTTTTGAGATAAAAGCTTGTGAAAATGAATATTATAGGTGGTCCTAAGATGGGAAACACCTAACCAAGAACAGCAGCCTAAATGATGTGTGAATACCAGACCACCTGACCTGCCTCTTGAGAAACCAGTACGCAGATCAGGAAGCAACATTTAGAACTGGACATGGAACATCAGACTGGTTCCAAATAGGAAAAGGAGTACATCAAGGCTGTATATTGTCACCCTGCTTATTTAACTTACATGCAGAGTACATCAGGAGAAATGCTGGGCTGGATGACGTACAAGCTGGAATCAAGATTGCTGGGAGAAATATCAATAACCTCAAATATGCAGATGACACCACTCTTATGGCAGAAAGTGAAGAAGAACTAAAGAGCCTCTTGATGAAAGTGAAAGAGGAGAGTGAAAAAGTTGGCTTCAAGCTCAACATTCAGAAAACTAAGATCATGGCATCCGGTCCCATCACTTTATGGGAAATAGATGGGGAAACAGTGGAAATAGTGTCAGACTTTATTTTTGAGGCCTCCAAAATCACTGCAGATGGTGACTTCAGCCATGAAATTAAAAGATGTATACTCCTTTGAAGGAAAGTTATGACCAACCTAGACAGCATATTAAAAACCAGAGATATTACTTTGTCAACAAAGGTCCGTCTAGTCAAGGCTATGGTTTTTCCAGAAGTCATGCATGGATGTGAGTGTTGGACTATAAAGAAAGCTGGGCACCAAAGAATTGATGCTTTTGATGTGTGGTGTTGGAGAAGACTCTTGAGAGTCCCTTGAACAACAAGGAGATCTAACCAGTCCATCCTAAAGAAAATCAGTCCTGAATATTCATTGGAAGGACTGATGTCCAAGCTGAAACTCCAATACTTTGGCCACCTGATGTGAAGAGCTGACTCATTTGAAAAGACCCTGATGCTGGGAAAGATTGAAGGTGAGAGGAGAAGGGCACAGCAGAGGATGAGATGGTTGGATGGCATCACTGATTCAATGAACATGAGTTTGGGTAAACTCCGGGAGTTGGTGTTGGACAGGGAGGCCTGGCGTGCTGCGGTTCATGGGGTCACAAAGAGTTGGACATGACTGAGTGACTGACCCGAACTGAACTGAACTGAGGATCTTTTATTAACCTGATATTCCTAGGAGTTACTGAAAGAGAAAGAATGAACTTCTGAAGAGTTGTCAAAATTCGAACAAACTTCTAGCGAGCTAATCCTTGTATTGCCCATTTAGAAGACAGATAATGCACAATCTAAAGAGAAGTGGAAGGAAGGGAGGGAGGAAAAGAAAGGAAAAGGTTTTCTACTGCTTGAATATTTGATTTCTAACCTCAGGAGGAACAAGGACTTTATAACTGCCTGTTTTTGCCCATGAATTTAGGACTTCCCTGGTGGCTCAGATGGGAAAGCGTCTGCCTACAACCTGGGAGACTCAGGTTCGATCCCTGGGTTGGGAAGATCCCCTGCAGAAGGAAATAGCAACCCACTCCAATACTCTTGCTTGGAAAATGCCATGGGTGGAGGAGCCTGGTAAGCTACAGTCTATGGAGTCACAAAGTGTCAGACATGACTGAGTGACTAAACTTTCACTTTCCAATTACAAAGAGAGCAGTTTACTACACTGAAAATGGAAATATATCATATTAGAGAATTCACCTTAAGTATTTAGGAACTCCTGCTGGATTTGATGGCTAAAATTACAGTTGTGAAATCTGTAAATGCCAGGAGCTAGGGATTAATCAGTTCACACATTCTGATGAAGGAAACACACTTCTCTGTTATTTGGTCTTGATTCCAGTTCTGGCAGACATGTGCTGCGCAGTTCCTCTGGGCCAAACTGAGGCCTGCTCCCACCTGGTCCAGCTGGAACATGAGCCAGATGGAAGGTGATTTTGATCTTCTTTCATCTTCAAATATCTAGCTGCTATTCCCTGAATTACCAATGGAATGGATGCATGAAGTTGACCCCTCTCCAGAAAGACAGCATGCAATCACTGTAATCAATAAAGAAATTATTTTAGAAAAAAAAAATGCTTAAATAAATCCACAGAAACAATTCAAAATCTCCCAAATGACACTCTGGATCACACTGCCAAGACAGTTCTATGTCAAGGAAAGGTAGGCCAAGATCCAGAGATGCCTGGATCAAAAGGCTTTCCAGGTGGTTCAGTGGTAAAAGAACCCACCTGCCAATGCAAGAGAAGCGAGTCTGATCTCCAGCTCAGAAAATCCCCTGGAGAAGGGAATGGTTACCCACTCCAGTATTCTTGCCTGGAGAATGCCATGGACAGAGGTGCCTAGTAGGCTGCAGTGCATGGGGTCACAAAACAGCCAGACACAACTGAGTGACTAAGCATGCACGCCCTGGCAACTCTATAGGTGTGGACTTCCATCACTGAGATTCTAGAGCTGAGAAAATGAGGTTTACTGGGGTTAAGTGACTTACCCAAGTTAATCACAGAGCCAATAACTGTAGGGGCCGGGATCCAAATCCAGGCAGTCCCATTCCAGAGTCCACACATGGATCCTCTGGGCTACAATGCCTGCCACCCACCTTCCTATGCCTCCTGGGGACAGAGACTGGTGAATGGCTGTAGAGACACCAAACTAGAGCTTCTTAACCTCTCATGCCACAGAATCCTTTGGCAAGCCAGCCTACAGACTCCTTTCCAGAATAATGTTTTTAACCTCTTAAAAGAAAGCAACCCATTTTATTGAAATTCACTGATCAAATTCATTAAAAGCTCTCAGGCACAATCATATATGCACTTATTTATTAATGCATTCAACAATATGATATCTTGCAGAGGTCCCCCTAAAGAGTCTAATTTTGAAGTACTGATTAGTACAAAAATGTCTTCAACTAATATAACCTGATATGAAAATGTTATTTCTACTGGTAACAAAGTCACAGCTGTTGTGCTTTCCACTGCAGTGTTTGCAAACATCCGAATGAAGGAAGTACTCAATTTCAGTCAGGACTTGAAAAATAGACCCTGTCTTCCATCCCCTGCTCAATGCAGGTTCCTTTTTCCCATAAATTGTTTCCGTTATGCCTTGGTTGAGGTCTCTTACACCAGCTGAAGTCAGCCCTAGAAAGCTGGCTAAAGGTCGTCAATATATGTGAAACTTTGGGGGCTCTGAAGTAATTTTTCTATCTTTACTAGCCTATCAGGAAATAGACTAGTTTTGATCTAGCATCTTTTCATTCCTGGGCCCCTTCATTCACAGAACAGAGTGTGAAAAAATAGAATGGATGAGAGAGAGTGGGCCTGGAGGGATTTGATAGCTATTTGACTCAGGATCTGAGAAGAATTTTTGGAATAGGCCCTCCCAGGTTGGCTCAGCAGTAAAGAATCCTCCTGCCAATGCAGGAGACCCAGATTCGATCCCTGGGTTGGGAAGGTCCCTTGGAGGAGGAAATGGCAACCCACTCCGGTATTCTTGCCTGGAAAATCCCATGGACAGAGGAGTCTGCTCTGGCGGGCTACAGTCCATGGGATTGCAAAGAGTTGGACACGACTTAGTGACTAAACCACTGCCAGTACCAGGTAGCAGAAAGGAGGTCAAAGGTAGCTACATCCTTCTTTCTGGATGTAAAAGAAGAAAAGCACCTCAGACCATATATACACAGTTCACAGAGCTGACCATATCTATAAGCAAACTCTTAAACAGACAAACATTTGTGGCAATCATCTCAGCTCATTAGGGTAACTCCCAAGTTCTTACCAATTTCTCACAATGAAGACTGATTAAAAAAAATTATTTATTTGGCTGCTTCAGGTCTTAGCTGCAGCATGCAGGATCTTTAGTTACAGCACTTGCTCTCTCAGTTGTGGCATATGGGATCTAATTCCCTGACCAGGATCGAACTTGGGCCTCCTGCACTGAAAGTGTGGAGTCAGTCACTGAACCACCAGGGAAGTCCCTGAAGACTAATTTTTGAAGGGCAGCAGTTTCTGTGAACTGTCTCAAATAATAAATTAACATAAATCTTTCTGAGTAAAATGAGTCTTCATGGAGCTGAACTCCTAAAAGGGCCTTTTCAGTAAACTGCACAATTCTGGTGCTTATGTGTATATTAATAATTATTCAGCAAAGCTGGAGAAGGCAGCTGGGATGTACATTCCACTCCCCCAGAGGCAGACTGGGGAGTGAATGTTGATTTTCTTTGCCCTGATCAAAAAGGCAGAAAGCAATTTTAGACTGAGATAAGTAAATTAAAAGAAAATCCTGGTGTGGAGGAGCCCTTGATGATTGCATGCTCGCCTCCGAAACTGAAATGGGAACAGCCACTAACTGAATGGAATTATAAGCACTACACTTGAATCAACGTGAACGCGAACTAAATTGATAACAAGTATCTAAGAAAATTAAATTCCACAAGCATCTGCAAACACAGTTGCCTGTGGCATCCAGCTTGGAAAGCTGGAGCGGTTTTGCAAAACACATCTGAAAAAGAGAGGAGAGGAAGCCTGTAACACTTGCTGTTCAAACGCCTCCCTTTCCTTCAAAAACGAAATGCATTATTTCTGGTGTGCTTATGTTCAACAGATAGGAGTGCAGGCACTCGTAGAGATAGAGACCCATGTTTCAGTGAATTTCAGAAGGACATAATCAACAACGATGTTAAGACAAAAACAAATACTGTTTAGAATATTTACCTTATGGAAACAGCATAGGTAAGAATGTGATATTTAAAATCAAACTTTTACCCTTTTACCTCCATTAAAAAAAGAAAAAGGAAAAGCAAGAATCAACCTAAGAACTACATGAAGGGTTTCTTCCTCTTCCCTCCCCATCCTGTCCATCAGAAACAGAAGAGAAATTGACCAGGCAGATTTCAGGAATCTGGAGTCTCAGTCTGGAGGTAGCTGGGAGCAGATTGACAGAGGGACCTCTCTGGGTTCTGGGTGATGGCCAGCAGTGGCTTCAGATAACCAGGGCCATCCTCAGGAACACTCAGGAATGGGCAAGGAAGGCAGTGCCAGCCACTCCTCCAGGATATGCTAGCAATTTCCTCAGTACCTATCCCATCTAAGTGCAGTGGAGGTACAAGCAGGGGGAGTTGGGGAGAGGGGAACAGGGCAATAGAAATTAATAAAGTGCCTTAACACAGAGCTAAGAAAGGACTGGCTTTCTCTGTTCCAGAGCAAAGGGGAACCTTCACTAACAAATGGCTCTAACCCAGAGGATGGAGAGGAGAGGAGGAAAAAAAGGTGGAAACATGCCCCTTTCACTCAGAACATACTGGCCTAAAAGGGGACATTTTCAAGGAAAACATGATGGATGGTGCATCATGAACAAGTGCCTGAAATATTTTGGCCTCAGGACACCCACCCCCTGGAATCAGGGTGTTCTCCATCGGCATTTACAGCAGCATCAGCATGAGATCTGTGAACAGAAAGCTGCTCTGGGGGAGGAGCTGAATAGGTGAGTGAGAAAGGACAGGGTGGAGAAAAGGACATTCTCAGGCACTCTCCAGTTCAAAAGAAACCACGGTCCCCAGCATCTGCTGCAAGAACTCTGGAATCCGGAACACAGAGAAAATAATTCTTAATTCTTAATAATTCTCAATTATCAGTTTTTATTGATTAAACCTGGTCTTTCCTTAAATATATTCTTCTATTTAGTTCTAATCTGAGAATGCCTCTCACCTTCAAACTGAATTGCTCATCAAACCACATGTGAGAAGGCATGTTACGACACATGCACCCCAGTGTTCACTGCGGAACTGTGTACAATAGACCAGACATGGGAGCAATCTGTGGCCATCGACAGAGGGATGGACAAAGATGTGTTACATGTATATAACGGACAGTTACTCAGCCATAAAACGGAGAAGGCAATGGCATCCCACTCCAGTACTCTTGCCTGGGAACTCCCATGGACGGAGGAGCCTGGTAGGCTGCAGTCCATGGGGTTGCTGAGTCAGACACGACTGAGTGATTCACTTTCACTTTTCATTTTCATGCACTGGAGAAGGAAATGGCAACCCACTCCAGTGTTCTTGCCTGGAGAATCCCAGGGATGGCAGAGCCCAGTGGGCTGCCATCTGTGGGATCGCACAGAGTCGGACACGACTGAAGCGACTTAGCAGCGGCAGCAGCAGCCATAAAAACGAATGAGATGGTGCCATTGGCAGCAACATGGATGGGCCTAGAGATTTTCTCAATCTGACTTACTTCACTTAGTATGATAGACAAATACTATATGGCATCACTTATATGTTGGATCTAAAAGAAAATACAACGGAATCTATATACAAGTCAGAAACAGACTCAACAGACATAGAAAACAAACTTTTGGCTACCAAAGGGGAAGGAGGAGAATAAATTAGGAGTTTGGGATTAGCAGATACAAACTACTATATACAAAACAGATAGGCAACAAGGATTTATTGGGTAGCTCAAGGAACTATATTTGATATAATAATCTATGGAAAAGAATCTGGAAAAGAGATAGATACACAGATATAGCGATAGATAACAATCACTTTGCTGTACACCTGAAAGACTGTAAATCAACTACATTTCGGTTTAAAATAAAGAAAACACGTTACAGGATCAAACAGGCCCCACAGACATATTCCTGGAGAATCTGTGAATTCTCTATGGTAGAGTTTAAACATTTTTATAGTTTTATTTTTGTGATAATCTTTAAAATGTTAAAGAACGTGTATTCAGATCACCTGTTCATCAAAAGCTTCAAAGGGCGGCATTCACATCTGAGTTCATGACCTAGTGGATTTCAAGCTGTGCTTCTTCTTCGCCAGTTGCTTTTAGAGCTTGCTGAGAGCAATGGCATCAAAGCAAGCACGACACGCAAGGGGACAGTCACACACACAGAGGCCAGTCCATACCTACAGCAGCTCCCATCTCACTCAGGGTAAAAGGCCCCCTCTCCTGGCGCCTGAGCCTCCCTCTCTGATCTCAGTGCTCATTTCTCCCCTTCCTTCCTTCTACTACAGCCGTGCTGGCCATCTCCATCACAACAGGCCTCCTCATGGATGGGATTTTCCTCGATCTTCCCTCTGCCCACAATGCGCTTCTTTCATGACACCACATGGCTTGTTTACCTCCAAAACTTTGCTCAGACATCCCCTTCTGATTCTACATAAAAGCACCACCCTCAGCCCCTCACCACTTCCAATCCTCTTTCCTCTGCTCAAAGTTTCCTCTTTCCATAGAGAAAACCTATGATCTTCTGGCTACCATATATCTTATCTCCTTATTAGGTTTATTGCTTACTGTCTGGAAGAGAGGTCCAGCCATATAGCCCTCCAAGCAAATGTGGCCCACCACTTGTGGTTTTAAATAAAGTTTTATTGGAACACAGCCACATCCACCTGTCCACAGGTCTAGCATCTGTGACTGCTTGAGGCAAAAATGACAGAAGTGGGTCATTTTGACAGAGATTGTAGGGCCCACAAAGATGAAAATTTCCATTCTCTATAGTCTGCCAATGCTTGGTTTAAGAGATTAACTGAACAAAGAGATAAACAAGAAACTGACTTGTTTCTTCATTGATGTATCCCAAGTTTCCATCACTAAATATCTATAGAGAGAATGAGTGAATGGTGTCTTCAAGGGCTTTGTTCTAGTGTTTGTTCTGTAGATTAAGTAGTGTTTGTTTGGGAGATTAAGTAGAGTAAGGTAGGGAAAACTGAGTCACCCACCATGCATGGTATGTGGAACGCAAATGGCTCTGGGTGGTAACAGTGAGTGGCTTTCAGGTTTATACTGATTAAAAAAAACAACAACAGGGTGTTTATAAAAATTTTCTCCCCCATTAAAAAAGGTCTGTCCATTTCTTAAACTTGAGAAGTACAAGGATAGAGAGTTTGATCTGCGAGCAAGTCAACAAAGTTTGTTCTTAGTGTCTATGACACTGGTGAAGCAATACCAACCGCCATGTGGTCTAGATTTTTAGGAGAGCCTTACTTCTCACTTGTCCCCTTGTTCCTGTAAGTTTAGCTGCATTTATAAGGATCTGTATCGTAATATCTGGTTCACACAAATGTTCTCTAAGGGGGACAAGAGGCTCCAGAAGAGAGATATCCTTGGTCTCAGTCTCATGACTGGAGGAGAGAAAGGGCTGGTGCCAGGGGATTCACACCTCTCCTACTTCTCGAGTCTAAGAGAAGAACCAGGAAAATACTTCAGTTCCCTTTCTTCTGAAGGACTGAGGATACCTCTTCAAGTCTAACAGAATCAAGGAATTGTCCTGTTACGGGACGTTAAGACACATCTACGTCAATGTGTTCTTCTCCCACTCACCTTGGTTTCTACACTGCCGTGCTGTGCTTAGTCACTCAGTCGTGTCCGACACTTTGTGCAGCCCCATGGACTGTATTCACCAGGCTCCTCTGTCCATTTAATTCTCCAGGCAAGAATACTGGAGTGCATTGCCATTTCCTTCTCCAGGGGATCTTCCCAACCCAAGGATCGAATCCAGGTCTCCCACATTGCAGACAGACTCTTTGCCATCTGAGCCCCCAGGAAAGCCCATGAATACTGAAGTGGGTAGCCAATCCCCTCTCTAAGGGATCTTCCTGACCCAGGAATAGAACCAGGGTATCCTGCATTGCAGGCAGATGCTTTACTAGCTGAGCTACTAGAGAAGCTCGTTTCTAACACTGTTCTCCAATAAAAGGAATTAGGAGGACTTCCCTGTCAGTTCAATGGCTAAGACTCCACACTTTTAATGAAGGAGGCCCAGGTTCGATCCCTGGTCAGAGAACTTGATCCCACATTTTGCAACTAAGAGTTCACATGCTTCAATTAAAAAGATCCTGCATGCCACAACCAACACCTGGCACATAAATATTGGAAAATAAACTTTTTTTTTAAAAGGAATTAGGACTCCTTAGAGAAATGGCTGATTTGAGGACTAGGGCAGGAAACTAAAATACCTAACGAATGCCTTGATAACAGGAAGATGTATTTTCCCATCATTTCTCTAGATATCTAGTCTGGTAAACCAGACCAAAAAAATAGGAAATAAATGTGGACTGGAAACATTGTTCCTACGAATCATGTGAATCTCGAGGCTACTTCTTAATTCTCTGTAGCCTTGATAAGAACCAGTTGTTGCCCATCACCCCCATCCCCCCCATCCACCCCCACCCCCATCCATATGTTGAAGCCCAGCTCCCAACACATGGGGGAGCCTGCTGGGCTGCCGTCTATGGGGTCGCACAGTTGGACACAACTAACGTGACTCAGCAGCAGCAGCAGCAGCAGCAGCAGCAGCAGCAGCAGCAGGAAACACAAAAAATGTGCCTGAAGCCTCCTGTAGTAGCCAGAAGGAAGGACATGCTCAAAACAAAACAACAACAACAAAAATCCCACCCACAAGACAGAAGTGAGTCAAAATGACTCAGAGGCCACATGAAGGAGCTCCTGATGGACCACGGGAAACAATCTGGGTGAGCAAACAAAGGGTCCTGGACAGTAACCCAAAGGATAAAATAAATGTCTGAGTCTACTCTGACTTACCTAACTGATTGAATAAATAAACAAACAGGAGAAGAGAGACAATTCTCCCTTTCAGAAGAAATCCAAATCATTTATGTAGACTTTCCACCTTTAACAAAGCAGACCACAGCCCCCAACTCCTGATGCGAGGGCTAAGCGTGGTGATGTCCTGCCAAAGAGGATGGTACCGAGATGGGGGGAGGGGCAGCTCTGCGGAGGAGAATCCTGATAACACCACCTGAGCCAGGTGACCTAGGTCAGTACCACAGAGTGAAGTCACGGCAGTGGCCGGCCCTTCCTCTTGAACACGGCGTGATGAGAATGGCCTGTATGCTCTTCTCCAAACCCACAATCTCAGTCTAACCATGAGAAAAACACTGGACATACCCGCACTGAGAGACGGTTTACAAACCCCTCCCTCATCCTCCCCACCTGTCCAGGTCCCCAGAAACAAGGAGATTCTGAGAAACTGTCACAGCCAAGAAGAGTCTTAAGGAGACTGACAACTAAAGGTAATGATGTGTCCTGGATGGGATCCCAGGACAGAAAAAGGACATTTGAGTAGAACTAAGGAAACATGAGTAAAGCATGGACTTAATAAATTATCTATACTGGCTGATCCTTGTGACTAATGTATAGCATTCACATATGATGTTAATCATAGGAGAACTTGGGTCCATGAGAACTCTGTGTACTACACAATCTTGCTGTAAATCTATAACTACTCTCAAATAAAAATCTTACATGAGTAAAATGGAGAGATGCAAAATTATCTTTTCATTCAGTGCCATCAGTGACAGACTGGAAACCCTGTAGTGAGCAGCACAACTGGGCCCCAGGCAGAGGCTGGTCCTCCTACAGGAGGAGTGAATGACTGCTTCTCAGCACTTGGAGCCAATTCATTTCAACTGGCTTTCCATCCTTCCACTGCTCTCACCAAACCTTTAGGAATTTAGGACAGCTTGATGATGACAGTCAGCAAGGCAGATGATGGATACAACAAAATGGACAACCACTCAGGGCTTATTTCCCCCAAGATGGGGAATCGTACCTTTGATTCACGACATTCAGTACAGACAGCCGTATGCAGAATACAGCTACTCTGATTCTGCCATCTTCCTTGCTAAACTTTTCTTTTCCACTGAATGGGGAAAAGATTTCTTAAACTTTGGGACCTAGAGAAAACTAACCACAAACTGCAATATTCTCTCTGCTGCATCAGTCAGACTTGTGATAACCTCTGTAAGCTTCAGTTCTCTTGAGTATAAAAATGGGAATGGTACCCAATGCACTTACCTTCCAGGGTTATTGTGAGGAAACGGAGGAACTACAGTAAGTCCCCTATATAGGAAGCTTCAAGTTGCAAACTTTCAAAGATGCAAGTGTGCGTTTGCACGTCCAGTCACGTACTCATGTGTTTGGCATACACTGTCGTGTGCATACATCCTCCACAAGTGGTTGTGCTTTTGTGTATTTTACTGTATAGTACTGAACACAGTACAGTAGAACAGTATCTTTAGTTAAGCCCAGGATGTTCAGAAGCAAGTATAAAAGCAGCGGTAATGTAACTAGTATCACTGTAGTTTTCAAGGTACTACAAGATTAAAAATGTTTTCTTAACAATTAACTTTTTACTAATTTTCCTCCAGGAGTCTTTTATCTCTATACTGTATTAAGAATGTCCACTTATCTCCATTTTCATGAAAATGTGGGCATTCATATAAATGTACTGAATGGTTTTAAGAAAGCCATGGTAATTTTTTCTTATTCTATTCAACCAAAGAAATTATGACTTTTTAAAATAAAAAAATAAAAATTTTTTTTGTGTGTTTGTTTTCTATTATTATTTGTGCAAAAAGTATTATAAACCTATTACAGTAGAGCACTATATAGCCAGTTGTGTTAGTTGGGTGCTTGTGCTAAGTTGCTTCAGTTGTGTCTGACTCCGTGTGACCCTATGGACCATAGCCAGCCAGGCTTCTCTCTCCAGAGGATTCTCCAGGAAAGAATACTGGAGTGGGTTGCCATGCCTCCAGGGGATCTCTCTGACACAGGGATGGAGCCCGAGTCTCTTATGCCTCCTACGCTGGCAGGCAGGTTCTTTACTGCTAGCCCACCTGGGTTAGTTGGGTACCTAGGCTAACTTTGTTGGACTTACAAACAAACTGGACTTATGAACCCGCTCTTGGAATGGAACTCCTTCCTATGGAGGGGACTTACTGTATTGAGGTAAAGACAGCGAGTCTTACAAAGCACAAAATAAATGAAAACTTTCAATGGCAAGACTGGCAAAAAGGATGACAAGAGCCACTCAGTATTGGAAATCCAATTTCTAGTATCTGTGGTGTGATAAACAGAATGCTATATTGCCTTAGCTATATTTTCTGGAGCTTATCTAGAAAGTGGGGCTTCCCTTGTGGCTCAGCTGGTAAAGAATCCACCTGCAATGCAGAGACCTGGGTTCAACCCCTGGGTTGGGAAGATCCCCTGGGTTGAGAAGGGAAAGGCTACCCACTCCAGTATTCTGGCCTGGAGAATTCCATGGACTATACAGTCATGGGGTCACAAAGAGTTGGACACGACTGAGCGACTTTCACTTCATCCAGAAAATACTGCTTGTTTATCAAGGGGTGTACGAGGAGAGAGGTGCCACTGCTTCCCCCATTACTGGCTTCCTCATCACATTAAGAAGAATGATCACAAACTAATTTAAGGTCCTGATATGTCACCAAATAAGATTCCGTCTCTGAAAATGCAAACCCTTTGAGGTTGCAGATTTCTGCCTTGCTGTTCATCTTGATCCAACAGGCCAACCAAGAGCATCACCCCAAAAGAAAATGGCTTTATCTAAGGCTTTCTTATGTGGCCACACATGTGTTAGGGTCCAACTCCCCAGTCTGGATTTTGTTTTCAAGAAGTCAGCCCCTGTGAGGATCAAATTCCCTGAGCTCCTGCCTCCTGGCTTTAGACTTGCTCCTTTTCTTTGTCTCTCCCTAAATTAAAGAATTAGCCCTCGAGGGGACTGTCACTGTCCCTGTCACACAGTGGCAGCCATCCTGTCTTGATGCCAATTACAGCAACAACTGCCTGAGGAAGCAGAGCTCACCCACCCCCCCCCACCCCCGAATAAAGAAATTAGCTTCCCCGACAACTCATCTATTCTGGCCTGCCCCTTCCTCGGAGGCTCTGACAAAGGTCCAACTGAGAAGCCTCGATTTTAAGTTCAATAATGTGCTAATTCACTTTTCCACTCTAAAAAGCAGAAAGCAGGATTTTTAAATCTCCATTTGCAGTGAATGAAGAACTTTCTTAGCTTCTGTTCCATTACCGTTCTTGGTCACAGAGGGGCACTCCACGGTTGCTGTTGGACTCTAATTCAGAAATCAGTAGCATCCTCAGACACAGTAATGACTCATAAGACTGTCTCCTGTTTGACGTGATGGGTGTTTCTGTGTCTCTCTTAACAACTCTCTACGGCACAGAGGACTGGGCCACGCATATCAGGATGTCATGAATACACTCAATTTGAGACAGCCTTGCTAACCAGCAGTGTGCCCTGCCACACCTAAAACTGGGAACAAAACTAGGCTATTTTCACACTAATGACAACACCAAACCAAAATCTAAATCAAAGTGAACAGCAAAGACTTTAATTCCATCTTTAGCTTCTGAGTCAAACTTCATTTCTAATTAACTACATATTCAGATGGTAAAGAATCCACCTGCAATGTGGGAGACCTGGGTTAGAACCCTGGGTTGGGAAGATCCTTTAAAGTAGGCCATGGCAACCCACTCCAGTATTCTTGCCTGGAGAATCCCCATGGACAGAGCATGGGGGGCTACAGTCCATGGGGTCGCAGAGTTGGACACGACTGAGTGACTAAGCACAGCATACAGCTTATTATTCCAAGAACAAGAAGCTGCTTTTCCCCCAAAGAAATGAGAGCAGTCCAAATTTCTTCTAAATGCATACACGAATTCCTCGCTGAGTTAGAACCTTGGTCATTCTCTGGCATGCTCATGTTCACTTTAAAATTTTTCAAATATCCCAATTACACAGAGATTAAAGTTCTTGTGATGAAGAGAGTACATTTCGTGATTTTATAAACAAAGGGCTTTCCTGGGAAAATGGTCCCATTGTGAGTGAGTGCCTGGGGTTATTCTCAAGATAAAAGGACTGGTTTAAAAGGGGAATCATATTATAAATACTGAACTATTCCCATTGATGGATTCATTCATTTTTAAATTTTTTAAAATTGGAATATAATTGTTTTACAATGTTGTGTTAGTTTCTGCTGTACAATAAAGCAGCCACACGTATACATATGTGTACATATATCCCGTCCTCTTAAGACCTCTCACCCACTACCCTAACCGTCCCCTCTAGGTCAACACAGAGCACTGGTTGAGCTAAGCTTCCTGTGCATTACAGCAGTTTCACATCAGTTGTCTATTTCACGCCTGGTGGTGTGTATATGCCGATCCCAGTCTCCCAGTTTGTCCCCCTCTCCCATTTCCTCTACGCCAACGTATCCATTCTCTGTATCTGCATCTCTATTCCTGCCTTGGAAATAGGTACATCTGTACCATTTTTCCAGATTACACACATATATTTTATTCCATACACACAATATTTGTTTTAGTCGTTCTCACTTACTTGACTCTGTATGACAGACTCTTGGTCCATCCACATCTCTACAAATGACCCTGTTCTGTTCCTTTTTCAGTTCAGTTAACTTCAGTTACTCAGTCATGTCCAGCTCTTTGTGACCCCATGGACTGCAGCATACCAGGCTTCCCTCTCCATCACCAACTCCCAGAGCTTGCTCAAACTTGGGTCTATTGAGTCAGTGATGCCGTCAAACCATCTCATCCTCTGTCGTCCCCTTCTCCTCCTGCCCTCAATCCTTCCCAGCATCAGGGTCTTTTCTAAGGAGTCAGCTCTTTGAATTAGGCAGCCAAACTATTGGAACTTTAACTTCAGCATCAGTCCTTCCAATGAATATTCAGAACTGATTTCCTGTAGGACTGACTGGTTTGATTTCCTTGCAAGGAACTTTCAAGGGACTCTCAGGAGTCTCTTCCAACATCACAGTTCAAAAGCATCAATTCTTTGGTGCTCAGCCTTCTTTAAGGTTCAACTCTCACATCAATACATGACTACTGGAAAAATCAAGCTTTGTCTAGACAGACCTTTGTTGGCAAAGTAATGTCCCTGCTTTTTAGTATGCTGTCTAGGTTGGTCAGAGCTTTTCTTCCAAGAAACAAGCATCTTTTAATTTCATGGCTGCAGTCACCATTCATAGTGATTTTGGAGCTCAAGAAAATAAAGTCTGTCACTATTTCCACTGTTTCCCC
>SJYC01126844.1:0-29032 GCA_006408675.1 Madoqua kirkii
TCTAATAATTTAAGTTACATCTATATTTTAAGCCTTTCAGCTCTTTATTTTTCTTTTAAAGTCCTCCTTCTGGACTTCTAGTGAGATTATAACCCAGTGTTATTGATTTAATAATAGTAAAGTATGATGATAGGACACTTAGGAAATGCCACTATATGTGAAACAGAATGTAATGTAATTTTATATCTGGAAATCACTGGTGGCGAGCAAAGTGCGAATAAATATCAAATGTCTTCTCTTTAGCACTAAATGTAAAAAGTTCCAAATCATTTTATTCAAGTCTACATGTTAACTTAAATGCAAATGCACATATTGAATGCAACAATAGCATAGCAAACATAATTCATAGCAGAACAAGTAATGTTATTGGGGATTCTGTTTTACTGTATTTCTTAATGCCAAGAAACAGCAAACGGAATTGGTTTTTAAAAACACAAAGTGTAGGGCACTAGGGTGCTAGAAGAGATAACACTGCACTATTCCCAATCTAGATTGCATCTAAGTTTTGATCTTGTAACATCAAAGAGTGAGTTAAGAACCTTACTTAGGCAAATAGTTAAAATATCTGCTTGAGAGCATACTTTCAAATCTTCAATTAGCCTATTTGCTGAGACACTCAGGCTGAGATTTTACTTTCTTGATTTGGCCATAATACCAACTAAGACCGTGGATGTGAGAGGTGGACTGTGAAGAAGGCTGAGCGCCGAAGAATTGACGCTTTTAAACTGTGGTGTTGGAGAAGACTCTTGAGAGTCCCTTGGACTGCAAGGAGATCCAACCAGTCCATTCTGAAGATCAGCCCTGGGATTTCTTTGGAAGAAATGATGATAAAGCTGAAACTCTAGTACTTTGGCCACCTCATGCGAAGAGGTGCCTCATTGGAAAAGACTCTGATGCTGAGAGGGACTGGGGGCAGGAGAAGAAGGGGACGGCAGAGGATGAGATGGCTGCAATGAGTCGGATACGACTGAGTGACTGAACTCAACTGAACTGAAGGTCAAAGAATGAATCTTTTTATGCCTTAAGAGATTCAAAAATTACATAGTAACAGTTATGTTTTGATTAGTCAAAGATATTGGGTAAGTCTGTAGACTCATTGAAGGCATACTTTTAAGGATCATCTAGAGATCTAAATTATACCTAAAATTATTCATTAGAATCTGAGGGAAAAGCACAGTAATGGGAAACTCAAAAGTTTGGAGTTTCCATTCTGAACAAAATAACATTATTCTTAAAGAATTTATAATTTCTATTTTGTATTTGTCATTTACTGACCTGAATTATATGTCTTTATTTTCTCAACTTGACTAAAGCTATTCTCAGTAGGGTGTTGGGTACATCAGAATTAATCACTGAATATCCTCTGGTACAGTTAAAAACTATGGTATATATTTGCACAATAAAATAAATTGGCATTATTAAAGAGAATGTATATATTTGTGTTCTTCAATGTTCTCTAGAGCTTAGAACAGTGCAAATAATATGGTTTATTCTATTTTTAAAAAAGGATATGCAAGTCCACCTATAAACACAGAAATAGATTATTTTTACCTATATGCTAGGATGTGCATCTTGTTTCTCTGAAAAAAGGCAAAAAAAAAAAAAAACTGATGATGAATAACTTTGAAAACAAAAATTAGGGTCAGGAAATGGAATGGAGACACAGTTGCTTCTCATTTTTTACTACTGTGTGCTGCTTGACATTCTTGGAAAATTATTCATTTTATTTACAATGACTCACTGAGATTATCTGGCTGGTAAGAACATAGGATATTTCAATTTTATTTTCTGTACCTAAAACATAGTATGAATTAATTAATTAAAATAAGTTCATTAATTAATTTAAAAACATAAGGTAGGTGGCAAAGAGGGAGAAAGGAAAAGAGGAAGGAAGGAAAGACGTATAGAAGAAAGGTTTCAAAGAAAATGTAGCTGGCTCTCCCAGTTGGTATGCCCTGCATGAGGAATGGACAGGAGTCAGAGGCAAATATAGTGTGAAAAATGTCATTAAGTAGCTGATACTTAACTGTCATTAAGTACTGAATTAAAAATTTTTGATCCTTTTTCACATCATTGTGCTTACGATGATTTCTCCCCCAAACTGTAAATATCTGGCAACCCATTTTTTATATAAGCTACTGCAAGAAGTCTTACAAACCTTTATATATAGAGTTGTTGTTGTTATCCAGCCACTAAGTCATGTCCAACTCTTTGAAACTTCATGGACTGCAGCATGCCAGCCTTCTAGAGGAGAAGGGGACAACAGAGGATGAGATGGTTGGATGGTATCACCGATTCAATGGACATGAGTTTGAGTAAACTATGGGAATTGGTGATGGACTGGGAGGCCCGGCATGCTTCAGTCCATGGGGTTGCAAAGAGTTGGACAAGACTGAGTGACTGAACTGAACTGAACTGATCATGGTTACCTGGGTCATTAAGGTCTTTTTTGTATAGTTTTCTGTGTATTCTTGCCACCTCTTCTTAATATCTTCTGCTTCTGTTACATACATACCATTTCTGTCCTTTATTATGCCCATGTTTGCATGAAATGTTCCCTTAGTTTCTCTGATTTTCTTGAAGAGATCTCTAGTCTTTCCCATTCTATTGTTTTCCTCTGTTTCTTTGCAGTGATCATTGAGGAAGGCTTTCTTATCTCACCTTGCTATTCTTTGGAACTCTGCATTCAGATAGCTATATCTTTCCTTTTCTCCTTTGCTTTTCACTTCTCTTCTTTTCTCAGCTATTTGTAAGGCCTTCTCAGACAACCATTTTGCCTTCTTGCATTTCTCTTTCTTGGGGATAGTTTTGATCACTGGCTCCTGTACAATGTCATGAATCTTAATCCATAGTTATTCAGGCTCTCTGCCTATTAGATCTAATCCCTTGAATCTGTTTGTCATTTCCACTGTATAGTTGCAAAGGATTTGATTTAGGTCATACCTGAATGATCTAGTGGTTTTCCCTACTTTCTTCAATTTATGTCTGAATTTTGCAATAAGGAGCTCATTATCTGAGCCACAGTCAGCTCCCAGTCTGTTTTGGCTGACTGTGTAGAGCCTCTCCATCTTCAGCTGCAAAGAATATAATCATCCTGATTTCTATATTGACCATCTGCTGATGTTCTCTTATGTGGTTGGAAGGGAGTGTTTGCAATGACCAGTGCGTTCTGTTGGCAAAACTCTGTTAGCCTTTTCCCTGCTTCATTTTGTATTCCAAGGTCAAACAGTAACATGCCTGTGACTCCAGGTACCTCTTGATTTCCTACTTTGCATTCCAGTTCCGTATGATAAAAAGGACATCTTTTCTTGGTATTAGTTTTAGAAGGTCTTGTACGTCCTCATAGAACTTTTCAACTTTGGCTTTCAGCATTAGTGGTTGGGGCATCGACTTGGATTACTGTGATATTGAATGGTTTGCCTTGGGAATGAATAGAGTACATTCTGTCGCTTTTGAGACTGCACCCAAGTATGGCCTTTCAGACTGTTTTGTTGACTATGAGGGCTACTCTTTTACTTCTAAGGGATTCTTGCCCACAGTAGTAGATATAATGGAATTAAATTTGCCAATTCCAGTCCATTGGTTCACTGATTGCTATAATGTCAGTATTCACTCTTGCCATCTCCTGTTTGACCATTTCTAATTTACCTTGATTCATGGACCTAACATTACAGGTTCCAATATGCAATATTGTTTTTTACAACATTGGACTTTACTCCCATCACAAGTCACATCCACAACTGAGTGCTATTTTTGCTTTGGCTCCATCTCTTCATTCTTTCTGGAGTTATTTATCCACTTTTCTCCAGCAGCATACTGGGTCCCTACCAGCCTGGGAGTTAATCAGCGATGTTTTGCTTTATGTGTACGTGATGAGATGAATAAACCGCTCAGTCATGTCTGACTCTTTGTGACCCTGTGGACTATACTCTCCAGGCCAGAACACTGGAATGGGTAGCCTTTCCATTTCCAGGGGATCTTCCCAACCCAGGGGATCGAACTCAAGTCTCCTGCACTGCAGGCAGATTCTTTACCAGCTGAGTCACAAGAGAAGCCCCATAATCAAATCAATAACATTTTATCACCTCATATAGTGACCATTGTGTGTGTGTTGAGGACACTTAAGATCTACTCTGTTAGCAAATTTCAAGAATCCAATATTGTACTATTAACTATAGTTGTCATGTTGTATATCAGATCTGCAAAACTTAGCTTGCAGAACTGAAACTTCTCCCTTCTGACCAATATGACCCTATTTCTCATACCACCCTGTCCCCTTCCCCCAACAATAACCATTCTACTCTCTGCTTTTCCAAGTTTAGCTTTTTTTTAAAAAATTATTTTTGGCCACACTGCATAGAATGTGGGATTTTAGTTCCTTAATCTGTAATCAAACCCATGTCCCCTGAACTGAAAGTGCAGAGTCTTAACCAATTGACCACCAGAGAAATTCCAGGCTTTTTAGATTCTACATAAAGCAATACCAAGCAGTATTTGTTTCTGTGATTAGACATTTCTGTAAAGCCTGATTCTAAAACTATCCATTACTATAGCCACTAGACATTTGTGGCTATTTAATTAAAATGAAATTAAATTTAAAATTCAGTTTCTCAAAAACTAGCCCGTTTTTCAAATTTTCAGTAGTCACATATGACCAGTGACTACTGAGCTGGGCAGTACAGATATAAAACGCTTTCATTACTGCAGGAAGTTCTATTAGGCAACAGTTCTCTATAACCTCAAAGGATTTTCTGGGAGAAATACTTTCCCAGGTAGAAAGTCACTACTAGTCAGGGAGACCACTTTCTCTGAAGAGCCCTCCACATTCTCCCCTGGTGACATTACAGAATTTCAACAAGTAACTGTTTCACACCGACTCTCCATTGGGTATAATATTCATTAAAAGTGGGGGACAGAGACCAAAGTCAAACATGATTTCTGCTCTGAAAGAGTTTACAGCCTAGTAGAGGAAGAAGAGCTATATGAATTATAATTAAATGTTGTCACAGTTGCAACATATATGACAGACAATTTGGTAACTGAAATATACAAGGCATGGAAACCACTTCCACTGGAGAATGACTGAATTGTGGCATATTCATAGCACAGAATACCATAGGAGCAGTTTACATGAGTGGACCAATATTATATATGTCAACATGGGTAGATCATACAATCAAAACATGGAGGAGAAAAATGAAATTGTAGAACAATGTTTCTACTATGATATTAAAGTTAATAGCAAAATTTATAAAATTTAAAATTAAATTTTAATAAAATACAATATGAAAAATAATTTTAATAAATGTAATAAACAAATAAAATGTAAAGACACAGAAAAGTAATATATGATGTTTGTGGATATTCTTATCTACCCATGTGTGCTAAGTTGTTTCAGTTGTGTATGACTCTTTGCAACCCGATGGATTATAGCCCAACAGGTTCCTCTGTCCATGGGATTCTCCAGGCAAGAATACTGGAGTGGGTTGCCATGCCCTCCTCCAGGGGATCTTCCCAACCCAGGGGTCGAACCCATGTCTCTTACACCTACCTGCATTGGCAGGTGGGTCCTTTACCACTGGTGCCACCTGGGAAGCCCTTAATGTTTTAGTTTTTCATTAAAGATGGATTTGAAGCAAATATGAACACATGAGCAGCTGTGCATTCCAACTGAGAGTATATTTCACAAAATCAAAGAAGGAAGTGAAGGAGCAGAGAAAACAAGGGAAAGAAAAGAATCAGTGTTTCGGCGGAGGAAGGACGGAGCAAGCCCAGAACAGAAAGGCGCAGAGGTTCACTATGAGGACAGGTAGATGCAGACAGGCTTGAAGAGGGGGTGACACAAGGGATGAAACACAAAAGACAAGTCAGTGGGAACAAACACCAGGACAACGACGAGGAGCAGGATGCAGCAGTGGTGTCTCGGGAAACCCCAAAGCTGTTTGGTCTGGCTGGAAGCAAAGCCAAGAGGGAGGGTTGGTGACAGACACTCAGAGGCTGGTAGCAGCTGGATCACTGACTGAAAGACTTGACTGAGGATCCCGTCCCTTCCCCTGTGGCCAGCAGGAAGATACAGAAGCATCGGGGGCTGTAGGATGGCAGAACCATGAAACTAAAGACCATCCACTGAAGGTCTTTCAGAAAAACTGTTAAGAAAGAGCCCCTCCCTGCTCTTCTGAGTCACATGACAGAGTCTAGCCACATGGAGAGTCAGAAAGACTGAAGCAGACAGGCAAGGAGGGCAAAGCCCCACAGCACTGGAGGATGTGCCCAGCGCATTCTTTGAGGTTCCTCTCAAATGTCACTGCCAAGCTGGCCCTGAATGAATGGCCAGACAGCTAGGCCAGGTATGACTGCTCAGTTCCAAATTTCCCCTTCCTCTGCTCCATGACAATGGGCGGAATGGATTCATTTAACTATCTGTCTGCTGTAATGAACACAAGATGAAGCTTTCTCAGTGGAGGATGCTAAGACTTCTCTGTCTGATTCCAGGGCTGCCCCTTCAGCCAGCGATGTGACCCTGAGACATGGAGGGTTGAGGTGCTCTGTTCCAGGCACACCCCAGAACTCGAGGTCCTCCTGCAACCTCTCAGCACTGGCTAACCTGGGGACCTCTTTTGCACGGACCTCTCGGCTTAGACTCACCTGCACCAGAGCCCTGAATCCTTATACCTACCTGCACCCATTCAGGAGGTCAGTCTCCTGTGGCCCTGTCCACTCAGACACTGGGTGCCCCATGCCTTTCACTAACCCTCGTGCCCTCACTCTTGTGCACACCGTGCAAGCTCCATGTGCCTGTGCCCTGGAGACCTGCTTTTTGCAAACCACCTCTAGCCCTGGCAATGCTCCCAAATCTTCTCCAGTGGGGTGAACTCCCCAGCCTCAGGGAGGGGGCTCCATCCAAGTTTGTCCTTTCCTGGGTAGTCCCCCTCAGCCCTGAGGAACTCTGTAGAGTTCTTACACCTTCTCATTACTCTGTCAACCCAGCTTTAAAACTGATTACGTTAAACTCCCTGCTGAAATCACTTTGTGGTTTCCATCTCCTGATTGGACCAGACTGATACAGTATCTTTTAAACTGTACTTATCCACAATTGCTCTTTTGATGCCATCTGTCTGTCCACTAGGCTATGCATTCCCCAAAGGCAAGGGTCATCTTTTATTACAGAAACAAAAAAAAGGGTAGTGGGGGGAGGGAGTCCCACATATCAAAAGAGGCACCGCAAGGACATAAGTTTTGGCAAAATGTATACCTGTGCAGCAGTCAGGAGAGAAGGTAGCAACCCATTCATTTAGCCTGGGAGCAGTTTATCTTCCTCTGCTGTTTTCTTACTGATGCAGTGAGCCTTAATCAGCACTTTGTTCATAGAAAAGGCTTAATAGAGCTTTGCTGCAAACAGACTGTTTTATATAGGATGGAATCGTGTCCTTCCCCAGTAGCTAAAGTGGAGAGTGATGAAAAACATGCTCTGGTTCTGTATATGAAGCTTGAGGGTTTCCCGAGGACAGATATCCCTGAGAAACTATGTAACTGAACATAAGTGTGAACTTTGCTCTTTGGATGCTTAACATTTACAAGCTGTATTGTGTTTATGTTTTAAAACATATAGCCTTTACACTTCACTGAACAAAATCCTGTAGCCCCCCAAAATTAGGAATAATCATGACCCAGAGGAGCAGAACCACACCCATAAAGGCAGGAGAGCTTAGACATATGAGCCTGGATTTCAGGGTCACCCCATATGAAGTCACATCTCATTCTACACATTAACCAAGTTTTGGCAAGCTTCTTAACAAAGTCAGGCTTCCATTTGCTCACCTTATTGAAAGAGTATAGCATTACCTGCCTGCTGTTAGTATCAAATGAGAGGGTGCAGAGAAGTCCAACTCAGCAAGGGGTCCCAGTAATGGTGTATCTGAATTAATCACTGTAGAAAGAGGTGTCCTCAGCCACCCTGAAAGTGGATGAACACAGTTCAGAGCACTGAGATGTTCACTTCACCTCATGAGCCAACAAATTCCTGTGGCAGCACATGCCAGAGAGGGAACGTGTTGATAACTAGTGTGAGTGCCCCAGGGAGCCCACTGATTCCTTATCCTTGCGGAGGAGCTGTCTTAGCTGTTTCTCAGCTGAACTATCATTCCAAATTCACACTTGATCTGAGCATTAGAACAGCATGTGTAACACTGATAAAATGTTCCATCTGTTTAAAGATGACAATCAAATGCCCGAAGGTGAAGACAACTCAATTCTAGTTAGCTAAAACCCTGTATAGGCCAGAATAGAGTCCAGATAAGGAAAACTTCGTTCGTCTTCCTCTTTTCTCAAGCTGTGCTATTCCTAACGTGCCCAAAAAGACTCGCTAGAAAAATGTGCAATGATGGGGCTTTCCCAAGAGGCTGCAGATGCTGGATGTAAGCAGAGGTAAGGTCCCACCTGCCAGCAGTAACTCCTGCATCCCAGCCCTGCTTCCTTGCTGCAGTAACTCCTGCATCCCAGCCCTGCTTCCTTGCTAGGGGAGGGATGTGTCACAGACAAGGCCCCTCCCCTCACTTCTGGACTCTGAGGCTGGCAAGCGTGTGAGCAATGGCATGATCAGCTGCTTCCAGTTACACATATGCTACTTACAAGGGATCAGCAGGGAGCCTTTACTTTCCTCTTTCTTCTTGTGTTGGGACCCTGAGACTTGTCTAAAAACAGCCTCCATTGCCAGGGCATCAGAAAGTATTTAAAAGCGACTCAGATGATGACTGCCTGGCTGGCTTTATCAGAGATCAAAGTGGCTTCCTCTTCAAAGTTCAGCAATCAGTCTTCACACAAGTGGAAGGTCAGGGCATTTTATTTCAAATAAATGGCACTCATGTATACGCAGGCTGCTGGTCCAGCCAGGCACAGCTGCGTCCTTCTTATCAGGGCCTCCCGGTTCCTATTCCCACAGCTTTCAACCCTGCTGTTACTCACTGCCTGACTCTCCCTCCTTCTCTTTCTCATCAAATCATCCTCTATTATCACTCAGAAATACTAGTTGCAAATCCTTACTACACTAACCTTTGCATCTGGCTCTATCCTGTAGAGGAAAAAAATGTGTGTATGAAAATGTTTTAATATATTTTTAGTATTGAGTTCTAGACTAGTTTTATTCCACATCATCCATGAGTGATGATGATAGTGATGATGACGATGATAGTGATGGTGATGATGAAAATAATGATAGTGGTGATGATGATAATGGTGATAATGATGATGATGGTGATGATAAATGGAGATGTGATAACGATGATGATAATGATGGTGATGGTGCTAGTGATGATGCTGATGCTGATGGTGAAAATGCCTAATATTTACTGGATATTTACTGTATGGTTGGCACTGTGCTATGCATATTAGCTTGTTTAATTAATCCTCCCAATGACTCTATGAGGTAGACCACTCTGTTCTTACAAATATGACACCTGAGGTTTGTGGAAATTGAGAAATCTGCACAAGAGCACACAGTTAGAAACTGGAAAGTGCAGGGACCCAGACCAAGGTGAGCTGTCTCCAGAGCCTCATACTTCCTGTTAATTCTGACATACTTTTATACTGGGAGGATTTTTTCCAGAGCTAGAAGCTGAGAAATCACCTCTTTGAAAATCTTCCATTTTAGAGATAAAGAAATTGAGGCCCAGAGAACTGCCTTTTCTAATGTCACATTGGGGTTAATGGTTGAGCCTGGACTACAATCCAGCCACTTGGTTCCCATGGGATACTTTTAAATTTATGCTGGAAAGCCTCCCCAGTCATAATACTTGCCTGCATCATGGAAAGAAGAAAAAAGAAGGCGGAAGAAGCCTGATGGATTCCCCCTGGGGCTGCGCAGGCTCTTCAAATGCAAGCCAAGAAGGAGTATGGCAGATTGCTTCTGTCTGGATCACAACTTAACCCATGCCAAGTGGTCTCAGAAAACGGGCCATGGGCCCACTAGGAATAACTAATACATACCACATTCTGCTATGTTTATAGAGATGCTGAATAGTACTGTAGTTAAGAGTTTATACTCCGGAGTTACATCAACCTAAATATAAATTCTTTCTGCTTCTGATGTCTGCCACCTTTGATAACCTTCTTTATCCTCAGTTTTCTCATATGTGACATGTGGATTCTAAGAATACATGCATCAAAATGCTCTTATGAAGTTTCAAAGGTCAGGGACTTGGCACCAGGCCTGGTCCATAGTGGTGGTGGTGTTCAATTGCTAAGTCATGTCCAGGTCTTTGTGATCCCATGGACTGTAGCACACCAGGCTTCCCTGTCCTTCAGTATCTCCCAGAGTTTGTTCAGATTCATGTTCATTGAGTTGGTGATACTATCTGTCTCATCCTCTGCCACCCCCTTCTCCTTTTGCCTTCAATCTTTCCCAGCATCAGGGTCCTTTCCCGTGATTTGGCTCTTCACATCCAGTGGCCAAAGTATTGGTCCCTAGTGAGGCCTAAGTTCATCTATTATCATTATGAACAGTGTTACTACTAACTTCTCCACTGACCTGTCCCTCACCAGCGCTGTTTCTGTCTGCTGCTGTGGACAGGTGGCTGATATGGTAAGACAAACCACCGAAAGTAGCGAATGTTTTCCATCTATCAGGGATGTGGCCTTTTACTCCTCTTCTCCAAATTCATGGTGACAGTTAAATACCCTCTCCCACAGCCACAGAGAAGTACAATTACTTTGTATTTGTCACTCTGGTAACCAAGCAACTGACAGTCTTTTCACACAATGAAAATGCTCCAAATGCTTCACTCTGATTCATTTCAGCAGGCAGCCTGTTGGGCAGCTGAGTCATCTGTACTTCCTGAGAGGTACAATTAGGGCCACGGTTTTCCGCAGAACCACTCATCATTCCCCAGGTATCAGCTAAGCTGAGAATAGAGGCAGAATCCCCAGTGCACATGAACTCCACGCAGATTCGAGGCCCAGGAGCAGAGCTTTCCAGGAGCTGGTGTGTTTTTGAGAATGAACACTGGATCAGATTTCAGAAGACTGGCTCTGGTCTCGACTCTACCCCGCACTGAGCCACGTGATCCTAGATGAGTCACTTAGTGGCCTGGGTTTTTGTTTCCTTACTTGTGAAGTGAAGGTGTTAAAGCAGAGAACCTCTCAAAGAGCTTCTTGTTGTCATTATCTGGTTGCTATGTCATGTCTGACTCTTCTGCGACCTCATGGACTGTAGCCAGCCACACTACTCTTTTGACTTTCCAGGCAAAAATACTGAAGAGGGTTGCCATTTCCTCCTCCAGAGGATCTTTCTGGCTCAGGGATCAAACTCAGGTCTCCTACACTTCAGGCAGATTCTTTACTACTGAGCCATCTGGAAAGCCCTCCCTCTTAGCACTGGGAGATGATTAAATAAGAATAGCTACTTGCAGGGGAAAAACCCATTCCCTGACAAAAGATGCCTTTCAGATTTAAGAGACTTTAGGTCAACCTATTATAATACACCTATGACCTGTAGTGAGTTGGGGCTTCAAAGCAAGTTCTTCATGAGGTTAAAATTGGGAGACCTTCTAGTTCAACACATTTCTTCCTCTTCCAAGGCTGAGTCTGCTCCAGAAAGACAGATCAAGCTGTACTCACTCAAGTTGGCTGATAGGATCAATTGTATCCTTTGGACTTTCTTTTTCTTTCCTTTGAAGTTAGTGGCAGGCTTTGATGAGCAAAGACTCCCCGTGTGAATAGCAAAGGATGCAGCAGACAAGGCACAGTCATGTCAAATGTGTTTGAATGACAAGGTGTATTAGTGAGCAAATGCCTCTACAGCACAGGAAGCAACAACATAGGAAGTATTCTCAGGGCTTCCAAAGGAGCCCATACAAACCACCCTCTCACTTTCCTTCCTTGTCTTCCCTCCATTGCCCCAGCCCAGCCCACATGCCTTGTTTCCTAAGACTGCTCCCACAATCCCCAACCCTGCCACGACACCCACATGTCCAGACTCCTGTAAGAACAGCTGCATAACTGAATTGTCCAAGATGGATTCCTTTACCAAACATTATTTACTGGTTGTCCAGTAGCTAAGACACTGAGCTTCCAAGGCAGGGATCCCAGATTCAATCCCTAGTGCAGGGAACTAGATCCCATATGACACAAGTAATGAGTCCACATGCTACAGCTAAAGGTTCCACGAGCCACAATAACAATTGAAGATCCAACGTACTACAACTGAGACCCAGTGCAGCCAAATAAATAAATAAAATAAACGTTAAAAAGCTTTTTTCAAAAAAATATAAATGGAAATTCTTATATCTTCCTAATGCTACTAGCATGATTTCCACCCTTGGAGACCACCGCTCTAGACCACCACACCTTCTGCCTCCGTCATCTCGACAGCCCTGCTGTGACAATCAAAGAGCAGGTGTGAAATTCTATTGATTTTTTAAGAGAAGACTTCTGAAAAGACATGGCAGAGTAAATCCCTGTTTAACCTCAGGGTCCCTGGAAATCACACTTAAATAATAATAAGAGTGTAATGAAGGCAAAAGTCCACAAGCACAGAGAGAATGGGAAAGAAATGCCTAATAGTCAAGAGACAGCCACATAATTTTAGAATCAGAACAGCAGATGGATAAATGGCAATTGACTCAGCAGACCAAACAAAATGTGTGTGGGGAGTAAGCCAGAGATGTTTGATTGACAGGACCTTTAAGAGCTCCATCTTTATTAGCACTGAGTACTTCTAAAGGCGCTTCCCAGGTGACTTAGATGGTAAAGAATCCACTTGCCAATGCAGGAGACATGGATTAGACTCCTGGGTCAGGAAGATTTCCTGGAGGAGGAAATGGCTACCCATTCCAGCATTCTTGCCTGGAAAACCCCATGGAGAAAGGAGCCTGGTGGGCTACAGTCCATGAGGTCACAAAGGGTCAGACATGACTTATCAATTGAGTATGCACACATGCCCACACTGCTGAAAGGAAGGGTACATGCAGTGTACTTATTTGCTTCTGAAATGAAATTCACCACTGAAAAAATATGACCCTTGCACTTGGAGCACCCATACAGCCTTTCTGTGCCTCTGTCTTAAAAATGAATGGACAGCAAAAATCATCAGATATGAGAGGAAATATTCTGACATAAAAGACAGAAATCAAATGAAACCAACAAAGAAAGGCATTTAGAAGAAATAGGATTGATGTAGGAAGCATCGATTAAAACTATTAAAACTTAAAAACTATTACAAAACTATTAAAACTTAAAAATTATTTCTACAATTACAAATTTTCAACACTTTGAGAAATGGGAAGAAACTGAAGCAACAATATAAAAGAGCTTTTAAAAATTAAAATATGGTACCAGAAGAAAAGAAATTAATACAAAAGTTAAAAGACAATTTTGGAGAAATCTCCATAAAAGATAGATATTCAGAAAATGAGATAAAAACGTTAAAAGATTGAATTATAAATATAATCCAGGAGGTCCAACAGCTGAGTTAAGGTGGCTCAAAAGGAGAAAAAAGGAAAAATTAAAGAAGGAGAAATTATCAAAGAAATACTATTAAGAGATGTCCCAAATATGAAAGAACATAACTTTCGAGACTGAAATATCCCACCAGGTGACCAGCAAAAATTATTCTTAAAAATCTTACAACTAAGGCATATTATTGTATGGTGTCAAAGGATAAGAGATAAAAGTAATACCTCAAAAGCTTCCAGAGAGACAAGGTAGATCAAAATCAAAGTATGGCGTATATACATGTGTGTGTGTGTGGTGTGTGTGTGTGTGTGTGTGTGCATAGCTGAATCACTTTGCTGTACACTTAAACCAACATATTGTAAATCAATTATACTTCAAAAAAAAATAAAAGGATGAGAGTGTCAGAATATTCTCAAATATCCCAGTAGCAACACTGTAATCCAACTAGAACACAATAGAAAATGCCTTCAAAATTCAGATAGAAAATGCTTTGCTACCTAGAATTTTATCCTCAGCAAAAACCTTTTAGTCAAGAAGAGGTTCACACAAAGGCAAGTTCACAAAAATTATATCAATCTTATATGATTTCTCAAGAAGCTTACTAAAGGACATGGTTCAACAAAATAAGGAAGAAAACAAAGAAAGGAGAGGAAATGAGCCCAGAAAACATGAGATCCAATATAGAAAGGTAATGATGATATGGAGAATTCCAAGAGGCCTGGAGAGTAATCAGTCCAGGCTGGAGCAAAACAAGGACTCTGGAAGAGAAGTCTATAAGAAAGAAAACAAAGAGATGCTCCAGACGTCTGAACTCATTAAGGGGAGGTTTTCATGTCTGTTAGAGACTGTGAGTTCAGTTAGTAATACATAAACAAAAAACAAGGAACTGTTATTCAATCGTAAACTTCAAGGGAGAAAGAAAATAGACCATACTGCATAAGACGACTCAGACATCTGTATGTAATAGCCAACCAACACAAAACCTACTCTAAATACTGATTTAATACCTAGAGGATGTGGGACTACGAAAGCTAAACTTATTTTTTGTATTTGGAAATTAACTAGCCATTTTAAGCACTAGAAAAAGTCTTCAGAATGGAAGTAAGAGTTGAGAGCAGCTGCCTCTCATAAGTGGGAAACTTCGAGTGGAAAGACAGTGGGTGAAACATAAACCTCAAAAAACTTCAGGATGAGGGGCATGTGTACACCTGTGGCTGATTTGTGTCAACATATGGTAAAAGCCACTACAATATTATAAAGCAATTAGCCTCCAATTAAAATAAATAAATTAATCTTTTAAAAAAGGAGAAAAAAAACTACGTGGATTTTTAAAATCCAAAGAAAAACAAAAAGAATATTAAGGGCCATAGAAAGCATAACAGCTAATGTATACTGCACATATCTTGTATTCAAAGCACTTTTCAGATATTTACTTTCCACTCGTCTCCTGTGAAACCTGTATGCAGGTCAAGAAGCAAGAGTTAGACATGGAACAATGGACTGGTTCCAAATTGGGAAAGGAGTATGTCAAGGTTGTATACTGTCACCCTGCTACAGTACGTCATGTGAAATGCTGGGCTGAATGAAGCATGAGCTGGAATCAAGATTGCTGAGAGAAATACCAATAACCTCAGATATGAAGATGATACCACCCTTATGGCAGAAAGTGAAAGAGAATGCCTCTTGACGAAAGTGAGAGAGGAGTGAAAAAGCTGGCTTAAAACTCAGCATTCAAAAAATGAAGATCATGGCACCTGGTCCCATCACTTCATGGTAAATAGATGGGGAAATAATGGAAACAGTGAGAGACTTTATTTTCTTGGGTTCCAAAATCACTGCAGATGGTGACTGCAGCCATGAAATTAAAAGACACTTGTTCCTTGGAAGAAAAGCGATGACAAACCTAGACAGTATATTAAAAAGCAGAGACATTACTTTGTCGACAAAGGTCCATCTAGGCAAAACTGTGGTTTTTCCAGTGGTCATGTATGGATGTGAGAGATAGACCACAAAGAAGGCTGAATGCTGAAGAACTGATGCTTTTGAACTGTGATGTTGGAGAAGATTCTTGAGAGTCTCTTGGACTGCAAGGAGATCCAACCAGTCAATACTAAAGGAAATCAGTCCTGAATATTCATTGGAAGGACTGATGCTGAAGCTGAAATTCCAGCACTTTGGCCACCCGATGCAAAGAGCTGACTTATTTGAAAAGACCCTGATGCTATGATGCTTTTGAACTGTGATGTTGGAGAAGATTCTTGAGAGTCTCTTGGACTGCAAGGAGATCCAACCAGTCAATACTAAAGGAAATCAGTCCTGAATATTTATTGGAAGGACTGATGCTGAAGCTGAAGCTCCAATACTTTGGCCACCTGATTCGAAGAGCCAACTCTTCAGAAAAGACCCTGATGCTAAGAAAGACTGAAAGCAGAGGAGAAGGGGATAACAGAGTATGAGGTGGTTGGAGGCATCATCGACTCAATGGACATGAGTCTGAGCAAGTTCTGGAGACGGTGAAGGACAGGGAAGCCTGGTGTGCTGCAGTCCGTGGGGTCACAGAGTCAGACACGACTGAGCGAATGAACAATGACAACACATTGTCATTGACACATAGGCATGTGTAAACACACGCACACACATGAGAGAAGAGCTACAGCTTGGGTAGAATTTATAGCAGGATAAAGATATGATTTATTTCAAGTTTTTAGTAGGTTGTTATCTGTAGTCATGAGAAGAGTCTACTTTTGAATTTCCCTGCCTCTTTTTTGTTGCAAGAGGATTAATTCTAGCACACAGGACTGTTTCCAAAACCACATCTTCCCCAGAACCTGGGGTCAGTGTGGGATAGAGGACACCAAGCCTGGCGTGCTGCAGTCCATGGGGTCACAAAGAGTTGGACACAACTGAGCAATTGAAAAACAACAACAATCCCCACAATCCAATGAGGAAAGTGTTCTTATCATATGACCCATTTTCAGGCCAGGATACTAAGGCTTACAGATCATGAGTGACTTGCCCAAGGTTATCCCCTTCAGGAGCAGTAAAAACAGAATTGTAACCCACACAGCATGGCTGCACTGCTTAGAGTTTCAAGCACTCTGCTATACCGACATGGAAGATACTTAGAAGGCAATCTGAGAACATTTGTCTGATTAAAAGCCCATTTGCCTCTGTAGGGGTTCTGCAGGCAGAAGTTTTTCTCCAAGCAAGGTTCTGGGTCTGTGCCCACACATAGATGAAGGAGGGGCTGTAGTTTCAGTATTCTCTGCCTCATACTTTTATGCATGATTTTAGCTTAGAGAATTACCCAACACAGTCATTTAAAACATCCTAATAAAGTACCCCTAGAATGTCTACACAACAGCAGGTTGCTGAAGGGCTGTGCTGAACAACACACTCCCATTAACTTACATGATGTACCAGCGATTGTAAGGAGAGCAAGGAGGAGGAAAAACTCTGTGGGTCTCAAAAGCACTGCACCACCCACATGAAGTATTATGAAAATACAGACTTATCAGTCTTCCATATGTCTATGTTTGGAAGCAGTTGATTCTTTAAAGACAAATTTGATCACGGTGGGAAGACCAGAGAGAAGCAAAAATGAGTGCATGACTAATGTAATATTTAGCTGACATTACAGAAAGAATCCTCATGGAGCATCAAGAGAAAGCGCATGAAAAGCCTCCTTGGGTCGATTTTTCCTCTGTGTGATGTTCGGTAAATGTTACTGTTTCTCAGTGGGGAAGGCTCCTCTGAAATCAGAAGACATGATGTCACATGTCACTGGGGGCTCTTACTGATGTGCTCGGAAAGCGGCTGGATGAACTCACAGCAGTTCTTCCTATCTCCCAAGCGCCTTTGAGTGGGGCTCATACCTGGAGCACCAGAGTCACCAACAGTCTTTCATTGCATTGCACACTTTTCAAAACACATGTTGCTCTTCTTGGATTTCTTCCCAGTTCTACAGAGACACAGCAGGGACCCAGAGAAATGCCCATGGTGTGTCTGCTCAAGAGAGAGAGACATGGAGCAATCTGAACCTCCCAACCTCAGGAAACAGCACCACTGCCTGGCCACCAAGCACCTGGGAACCTGCTCTGGATCTGCTTTCTCTTGATGACCATGTGAAGGGGAAAGAGCCAGGGCGAAGGGAGCAGGGAGGCAATGCAGGCTGCATCGGGGCAATAGTGAGGGGCAAGGTAAGCATCTTGAGCGTGGGCACCACCTTTCCTTAACTTTCTGTCACAGTGACGACTCTACAGACATATCTCCTTTCACTGCACCTCAACTTGTTGCATCTACAGGTATTATTTTATACAAAGTGAAGGTTTGTGGCAACCCTACATTGTCAGGAGGCAGCATTTTTAGCCATAACATGTTTTTAATTAAAGCATGTACTGTTTTAGACATACATATTGTACACTTAATAGACAAAGCGTGGGCACCACCTTTCCTTAACTTTCTGTCACAGTGACGACTCTACAGACATATCTCCTTTCACTGCACCTCAACTTGTTGCATCTACAGGTATTATTTTATACAAAGTGAAGGTTTGTGGCAACCCTACATTGTCAGGAGGCAGCATTTTTAGCCATAACATGTTTTTAATTAAAGCATGTACTGTTTTAGACATACACTATTGTACACTTAATAGACAATGCTGCTGCCGCTAAGTCACTTCAGTCGTATCCGACTCTGTGCGACCCCATAGACGGCAGCCCACCAGGCTCCCCCATCCCTAGGATTCTCCAGGCAAGAACACTGGAGTGGGTTGCCATTTCTGTCTCCAGTGCATGAAAGTGAAAAGTGAAAGGGAAGTCACTCAGTCGTGTCCGACTCTTTGTGACCTCATGGACCACAGCCTACCAGGCTCCTCTGTCCATGGGATTTTCCAGGCAAGAGTACTGGAGTAGGGTGAACTATCTCCAAATCTATAGGAAATCCACATGTGCTTAGATATTCTACCTCTGGGACTCTCATTTGTTTCCAAAATTTCAAACCTAGACAGTGCATTAAAAAGCAGAGACATCATTTTGCTGACAAAGGTCTGTATAGTCAAAGCTATCGTTTTTCCAGTAGTCGTGTACAGATACGAGAGCTGGACCATAAGGAAGGCTGTCATCGAAGAATTGATGCTTTCAAATTGTGGTGCAACAGAAGACTCTTGAGAGTGCCTTTAACTCAAGGAAATCAAACCAGTCAATCCTAAAGGAAATCTACCCTGAATATTAACTGGAAGGACTGATGCTGAAGCTCCAATACTTTGGCCACCTGATATGAAGAGCCAACTCATTGGAAAAGACCTTGATGCTGGGAAGGACTGAGGGCAGGAAAAGAAGAGGACGACAGAGGATGAAATGGTTGGATGGCATCACTAACTCAGTGGACATGAGTTGCAGCAAACTCTAGAAGGCAGTGAAGGACAAGGAAGCCTGGCATACTGCAGTCCATGGGGTAGCAGAGTCAGACATGACTAAGCAATTGAAAAGCAACAACAACAGAAATTCCAACTGAGAGAAACGGGCCCGATATATTGCTTATGACTGTGAGGGAACCAGTGGGGTTTTCACTTTTGAAACTATGTATGTTGAATTCAGACTGTCTTAAATCCTGTTGATGAAGTGGTTTCTAGAGGAGCTAGCTGGCAAAGATTGCTAACAAGGAAAGTATGAAGTCGGCAACCATGGAAACAAAAAGAACACTTTGTGAGCAAGTCTTACAGGCTAAGTTAAGAAATAGCATGCATCAAAGTCAAAGATCTTCACATTTTATACTCTTGAAGCTCACTATGCTTCTAAGGAGGTACTGGACAGAATTAGGTTCTAGATGGTTGGTAAAATTACTCAAGTTTCAAACATTAAATGTGCATGACGGCTACTATAATATTTATAAATCCAGTTATGTTCTAAATGAAATTATCACCTTACCCTTGTACTAGGGCACTTACTCCCAAGTTCAATCAAGATCAGGTCACAAGAGGAGCAAATAGTAGCTCTTTTGGCTTGATCAGGCTGTTATCAAATTTTTAATCTTAATATGACAAGTTTCATGATGGTAAAAAATTTGCAATGTATTTTCTGATGGCTGAGAAGTTACAGACAGAGAGTGGGGAGAGAGAGCTAATCTCTGGGGTTTCTTTACTGCCATGTATGCATTTCCTAATCAAAGACTAAAAATCAGCTCCCAGAAAGAGCACAGTAGGATGCACGTAGAGCCACATGGATAGCTGCAGGAACCTCCACCCCCACCTACCTACCCTACTCACAGCTGTTCCAGGAGACCTCCTTCTCCTTCACATCTCGGATCAGCTCCTGGACTCCCTGACTCCCTGGTCAGGTGACGTCTGTCTAAGCACTCCTTGTTCTCAGGCACCACTGTTCTCTGTCATGGTTCTCATGACATGGCTAAAAATCCCTAACGTGTAAACAGTTGTTAATGTCTCCCTCCTCATGAGAGTAGACGCCCTCTGTGGGCAGAACAAAGACATCTGTTCATCACTCAATCCCCAGGTTCTGGGTCAATGCCTTGCTCAGCTGTCAATAAAAATGAATGTAGGTGACTGAAAACAGACTCATATCTGGAATATAGAAAGAGCTCTCAAACTGATCAGGTAAACAGAGAGAAAGAAAACAATCCATTTAGAAAATGGACAAAAGAGATGAACACACTTCATTAAAGAGGATATGTGAATGGTAACTAAGCACATGAGAAGATGTTCATTATTCGTCATTAGGAAAACATAAAGGAAAACCATGATGACTATTGCTAAATACCTATTAAAACATCTATCAAAAGTTAAAAGGTGACAACACCAAATGCTGTTGAGAATGCAAAGAAATCTGATCACTTGCACGTTGATACTGGACATATAAAATGATACAGCCACTCTGGAAAATGCTTTGGTAGTAAACAACCAGAAATATATTTGCCACAGAATCCAGCAGCTGCATTTCTGAGCATTCACAAATACACACACACACACACACACACATACACACACACACACAAGTATATGTAAAACTGCTGCTGCTGCTTGCTAAGCCGCTTCAGTTGTGTCTGACTCTGTGCAACCCCATAGATGGCAGCCTACCAGGCTCCCCCGTCCCTGGGATTCTCTAGGCAAGAACACTGGAGTGGGTTGCCATTTCCTTCTCCAATGCATAAAAGTGAAAAGTGAAAATGAAGTCACTCAGTCGTGTTCAACTCTTAGTGACCACATGGACTGCAGCCCACCAGGCTCCTCCATCCATGGGATTTTCTAGACAAGAGTACTGGAGTGGGGTGCCATTACCTTCTCCATATGTAAAACTGCTGAGATCTAATTAAGGTCTATGGATGGTACCAATGTCCATGTCCTGGTTGTGATACTGTACCACGGTTATGTATGATGTTCCCAACATGGTATACTGAACAAACGGTATACAAGATCTTTTTCTGCATCTTCCTGTCCATCTTTAATTATTTCAAAATAAAAAGGTCAAGACAGGGCTTTATTCTCTGGCGGATCAGTGGTAAAGAGTCCGCCTTCCAGTGCTGGAGACATGGGTTTGATTCCTGATCCAGGAAGATCCCACATGCTGCAGAGCACCTAAGCCCGTGAACCACAAGTATTGAGCCTGTGCTCTAAAGCCTGAGAACCGCAACTTCCAGCCCACAAGCTGCAACTACTGAAGCCTGCACACCATAGAGCTTGTGCTCTGCAACAAGAGAAGTCACCTCAATGAGAATCCTACGCATCACAACTAGAGAAAGACCATGTGCAGCAACAAAGACCCAGCACAGCCATAAATAAGTATATATTTACACACACACATAAAGACAGTCAGACTCTTTGTAAAGAGTCTGCCTGCAACGCAGGAGACCCAGGTTTGACCCCTGGGTTGGGAATATCCCCTGGAGAAGGAAATGGCAATCCACTCCAGTTTTCCTGCCTGGAGAATTTCATGGACAGGGGAGACTGGCAGGCTACAGTCCATGGGGTCGCAAGAGTCAGACACGACTTAGCGACTAAATCACCACTAAAGACAGTCAAGCAGAATGAATGTAGGGAGGGAAACTGTGAGCTCAGAGGGGAAACAGCATCCCTGGCAAGCAATTGGGGCTTGCAGGTGATGGTGCACAAAACAGGGCTGTGGAGGACGTGGGTCAAGCCGGAAACTGGCAGGCCCATGGGTGGGGTATGGACATAGGCTTTATCATCAGATTAAGTTGCTCCCAAGGATGTGCTGAGTTTGGGTTCAACCAGCAGGAAGCACCAGTACCTCTGGGTAGAGATGATCAGAACCAAGTGCTCAGGCTAAGATGACCTCATGTCCCAGTGCATCTCAATTTATATCAAGGGAGTATCAATTCACACCTGTAATGACTTTTTAGCAAGATTTTTCACATATATGAGGACTCTGGAGGCATGGTAAATTATTCAGACACCCCCAGAGGCAACCCTATCATGGTTTTTCAGGCATAAACAAACTCAAAGCAGGATGAGGATGAGACATGATCAAGATGGCCTGGGCATCTTGGAGGGCCTGACAGGGACCCTGGAGATGGTTAGGGACAGAATAAGCAGGGGCCACATGAGACACAGGAATCTGGGTAAGAAGGAAACTCATTTAAACTAATCCTCTCTTGACCTAAATTTTTCTATTTTATTCACCCTGGGTTTTTTGGAACTAAGTTTAATTCTTTAAAATGGGAGAAGGAAATGGCAACTCAATCCAGTATTGCCTAGAGAATCCCAAAGGCAGAGGAGCCTGGTGGGATACACTCCATGGGGTTGCAAAGGGTCAGACATGATTGAGCAACTAACATTTAATTCTGTAAAATACTGCAGCAAAATAGAGTCCATCCTTATTATTTGCAGATTACAGATTTGTAAATTTGTCTACTTATTAAAATGTACATGTAACCTCCAGATCAATGCCTGCAGGTTTTAGGGTCACTGGTGGGCACACACATGAAGAGGGCAAAAGACTGAATCATCCAAGCTTCACGTTCCCAGCTGTGGATGAAAAAGAGGACCCTCCACTTTCTTGTTTCTCAGGACTTCTCTTAGCGAACCACTACTGGGTACCACATTTTTCAAATTTTTGTTTTTTGATGGTTATTTTGCTGTTCAAAATGGCTCCCAGAATGATGCTGAAGAGGTGTCTGATGTTTTGAACTATAGTGTTGGAGAAGACTCTTGAGAGTCCCTTGGACTGCAAAGAGATCAAAGCAGTCCATCCTAAAGGAAATCAGTCCTGAATATTCATTGGAAGGACTGATGGTGAAGCTGAAGCTTCAATACTTTGGCCACCTGATACAAAGAACTGACTCATTGGATTAGATTCTGATGCTGAGAAAGATTGAAGGCAGGAGAAGGGGATGACAGAAGATTAGATGAGTGGATGGTATCACCAACTCGATGGACATGAGTTTGAGCAAGCTCCAGGAGTTGGTTGGTGATGGACACGGAGGCCTCGCATGCTGCAGTCCATAGGGTCACAAAGAGTCAGACATGACTGAGTGACTGAACTGAACTGAACTGAATTACAAAAGGCTGTAATGTGCCTTATGGGGGGAAAAACGTGGTAGATAAGCTTTACTCAGGCATGAGATACAGGGTTGTTAGTTATGAGTTCAGTGTTAATGAATAAATGATATGTATTAAATAAGGTTATATATGCATTAAACAAGAGAAACCAACATAAAACTAGGTTATGTATTGATGGATAAATCAAAATGTGACCAGAGGCTCTCAGGACCCGAATATTATGTTTTCCCTGGGAACATAGTTCAGTATTCACTGACTCAGTATTTGCAGCAACTTTATTGAATATAATTACTGTAATAAAAATTCAGTGTATTATTTCTTTTGATTTCTGGTATATCAATATTAGCCCTAGTGATGGGCTTGATTTTCCAAGAACAAATTTCTCCCAAAGTGTTGGATATAAATATATGCTCTCCATGAAAACAGACCTCTTACAGTGTTCAACCAGTCCATTCTAAAGGAGATCAGCCCTGGGTGTTCTTTGGAAGGAATGATGCTAAAGCTGAAACTCCAGTACTTTGGCCACCTCATGAGAAGAGTTGACTCATTGGAAAAGACTCTGATGCTGGGAGGGATTGGAGGCAGGAGGAAAAGGGGATGACAGAGGATGAGATGGCTGGATGGCATCACTGACTCAATGGACCTGAGTGTGAGTGAACTCCGGGAGCTGATGATGGACAGGGACACCTGGCATGCTGCGATTCATGGGGTCACAAAGAGTCGGACACAACTGAGCGACTGAACTGAAAAGTGAACGCTGTTGTTGGGAATGTAAATTGGTGCAGCCACTGTGGAGAATAGTATGGATGTTCCTTAAAAAAACTAAAATTAGAACTACCATATCATCCAGTAATCTCACTCTGGGTATATATCTAGAAAAGATGAAAACTCTAATTCAAAAAGATATGAGCACCCCAGTGTTCACAGCAGCACTATTAAAATAGCCAAGACGTGGAAGCAAGCTAAGGATCCACTGACAGATGAATGTATAAAGAATTGGCATATATATATACAATGGAATATTGCTGCTGCTGCTGCTGCTAAGTCGCTTCAGTCATGTCCAACTCTGTGTGATCCCATAGATGGCAGCCCACGAGGCTCCCCTGTCCCTGGGATTCTCCAGGCAAGAACACTGGAGTGGGTTGCCATTTCCTTCTCCAAAGCAGGAAAGTGAACTCGCTCAGTTGTGTCTGACTCCTAGCAATCCCATAGACTACAGCCTACCAGGCTCCTCGGTCCATGGGATTTTCCAGGCAAGAGTACTGGAGTGGGGTGCCATTGATTACTCAGTCACAAAAAGCCGGGCTGGCACACCAAGCGCAGGCGGCTGCGCGAGCCGGGCCAGTGCACTAAGCGCGGCCGAGAGGAGATACCCCACGTCCGAGGTAAGGTGCAGCAGCCTAGAGCATCAGGCTGTGACGGCACAGGAACAGCCGAGAGGAGCTACCCTGCGTCTGAGGTAGGGTGACTGAGAGGAGCTACTTCGCGTCCAAGGTCGGGGCAGCCGGGAGGAGACACCCCATGCTGAGGTCAGGGTGCGGCTAGGTGGAGCTACCCTGCGTCTGAGACCAGTGGCGGCCAGGAAGAGACACCCCGCATCTGAGGTCAAGGGCGGCCAGGAGGAGACACCTCACGTCCCAGGTCAGTGGTGGCTGGAAGACACCACCTCGCAATCGAGGCCAGGGATGGTGACCCTGAGGAGCCACCATGAGCCCAAGGCCAGGGGTGGCAGCTGGGAGTAGCAACCAAAGGAGCAGTGGCTGCCCAGGCACAGGAGGGCCTAGAGGAGCGATCCCACAATGAAGGTCAGGAACCTCGACCTTAAGGAGATACCCCTTGTCCAAGGTAAGGAGCAGCAGCTGTGCTTTGCTGGAACAGCCGTGAAGAGATACCCCATGCCCAAAGTAAGAGAAACTCAAGTAAGATGGTAGATGTTGCAAGGGGGCACCAGAAGGCAGACACACTGAAACCACACTCACAGAAAACTAGTCAATCTAATCACACTAGGACCACAGCATTGTCTAACTGAATGAAACCAAGCCATGCCTACGGGGCAACCCAAGAGGGGTGGGTCATGGTGGAGAGGGCTGACAGAATGTGGTCCACTGGAGAAGGGAATGGCAAGCCACTTCAGTATTCTTGCCTTGAGAACCCCATGAACAGCATGAAAAGGCAAAATGATAGGATACCAAAATAGGAACTCTCCAGGTCATTAGGTGCCCAATATGCTACTGGAGATCAGTGGAGAAATAACTCCAGAAAGAATGAAGGGATGGGGCTCAAGCAAAAACAATACCCAGTTGTGCATGTGACTGGTGATAGAAGCAAGATCTGATGCTGTAAAGAGCAATATTGCATAGGAACCTGGAATATCAGGTCCATGAATCAAGGCAAATTGGAAGTGGTCAAATAGAAGATGGCAAGGGTGAACGTCGACATTCTAGGAATCAGTGAACTAAGATGGACTGGAATGGGTGAATTTAACTCAGATGACCATTATATCTACTACTGCGGGCAGGAATCCCTCAGAAGAAATGGAGTAGCCATTATGATCAAAAAAAGAGTCCAAAATGCAGTACTTGGATGCAGTCTCAAAAATGACAGAATGATCTCTGTTCGTCTCCAAGGCAAACCATTCAATATCACAGTTATCCAAGTCTATGCCCCAAACAGTAATGCTGAAGAAGCTGAAGGTGAATGGCTTTATGAAGACCTACAAGACCTTTTAGAACTAACACCCAAAAAAGATGTCCTTTTCACTCTAAGGGACTGGAATGCAAAAGCAGGAAGTCAAGAAACACCTGGAGTAACAGGCAAATTTGGCCCTGGAATGCGGAATGAAGCAGGGCAAAGACTAATAGACTTTTGCCAAGAAAATGCACTGGTCATAGCAAATACCCTCTTCCAACAACACAAGAGAAGACTCTACACGTGGACATCACCAGATGGTCAACACCGAAATCAGATCGATCATATTCTATGCAGCCAAAGATGGAAAAGCTCTATACAATCAACAAAAACAAGACCAGGAGCTGACTGTGGCTCAGATCATGAACTCCTTATTGCCAAATTCAGACTTAAATTGAAGAAGGTAGGGAAATCCGCTAGACCATTCAGGTGTGATCTAAATCAAATCCCTTATGATTATACAGTGGAAGTGAGAAATAGATTTAAGGGCCTAGATCTGATAGATAGAGTGCCTGATGAACTATGGAATGAGGTTCGTGACACTGTACACGAGACAGGGATCAAGACCATCCCCATGGAAAACAAATGCAAAAAAGCAAAATGGCTGTCTGGGGAGGCCTTACAAATAGCTGTGAAAAGAAGAGAGGTGAAAAGCAAAGGAGAAAAGGAAAGATATAAGCATCTGAATGCAGAGTTCCAAAGAATAGCAAGAAGAGATGAGAAAGCCTTCTTCAGCGATCAATGCAAAGAAATAGAGGAAAAGAACAGAATGGGAAAGACTAGAGATCTCTTCAAGAAAATTAGAGATACCAAGGGAACATTTCATGCAAAGATAGGCTCGACAAAGGGACAGAAATGGTCTGGACCTAGCAGAAGCAGAAGATATTAAGACGAGGTGGCAAGAATACATGGAAGAACTGTACAAAAAAGATCTTCACGACCCAGATAATCATGATGATGTGATCACTCATCTAGAGCCAGACATCTTGGAATGTGAAGTCAAGTGGGCCTTAGAAAGCATCACTACAAACAAAGCTAGTGGAGGGAATGGAATTCCAGTTGAGCTGTTTCAAATCCTGAAAGATGATGCTGTGAAAGTGCTGCACTCAATCTGCCAGCACATTTGGAAAGCTCAGCAGTGGCCACAGGACTAGAAAAGGTCAGTTTTCATTCCAATCCCAAAGAAAGGCAATGCCAAAGAATGTTTAGACTACTGCACAATTGCACTCATCTCACATGCTAGTAAAGTAATGCTCAAAATTCTCCAAGCCAGGCTTCAGCAATACGTGAAACATGAACTCCCTGATGTTCAAGCTGGTTTTAGAAAAGGCAAAGGAACCAGAGATCAAATTGCCAACATCCGCTGGATCATGGAGAAAGCAAGAGAGTTCCAGAAAAACATCTATTTCTGCTTTATTGACTATGCCAAAGCCTTTGACTGTGTGGATCACAAGAAACTGTGGAAAATTCTGAAAGAGATGGGAATACCAGACCACCTGACCTGCCTCTTGAGAAATCTGTATGCAAGTCAGGAAGCAACAGTTAGAACTGGACGTGGAACAACAGACTGGTTCCAAAGGCTGTATATTGTCACCTTGCTTATTTAATGTCTATGTAGAGTACATCATGAGAAATACTGGACTGGAAGATACACAAGCTGGAATCAAGATTGCTGGGAGAAATATCAATAACCTCAAATATGCAGATGACACCACCCTTATGGCAGAAAGTGAAGAGGAGCTAAAAAGCCTCTTGATGAAAGTTAACGAGGAGAGTGAAAAAGTTGGCTTAAAGCTCAACATTCAGAAAACGAAGATCATGGCATCCGGTCCAATCACTTCATGGGAAATAGATTTGGGAAACAGTGGAAACAGTGTCAGACTTTATTTTGGGGGCATCCAAAATCACTGCAGATGGTGACTGCAGCCATGAAATTAGAAGACGCTTACTCCTTGGAAGAAAAGTTATGACCAACCAAGAGAGTATATTCAAAAGCAGAGACATTACTTTGCTGACTAAGGTCCATCTAGTCAAGGCAATGATTTTTTCTGTGGTCATGTATGGATGTGAGAGTTGGACTGTGAAGAAGGCTGAGCGTCGAAGAATTGATGTTTCTGAACTGTGGTGTTGGAAAAGACTCTTGAGAGTCCCTTGGACTACAAGGAGATCCAACCAGTCTATTCTGAAGGAGATCAACCCTGGATTTCTTTGAAAGGACTGATGCTAAAGCTGAAACTCCAGTCCTTTTGCCACCTCATGCGAAGAGTTGACTCATTGGAAAAGACTCTGTTGCTGGGAAGGATTAGGGGCAGGAGGAGAAGGGGATGGATAGAGGATAAGATGGCTGGATGGCATCACAGACTCGATGGACATGAGTCTGAGTGAACTCTGAGAGATGGTGATGAACAGGGAGGCCTGGAATGCTGCGATTCATGGGGTCACAGAGTCAGACACGACTGAGCAACTGAACTGAATTGAATGTCTTTTGCAGCAATATGGATGGACCTAGAGATTATCATATCAAGTGAAGTTAGTTAGAAAAGAAAGACAAATACCATATGATATCACTTATATGTGGAATCTAAAATAGATACAAATGAACATATCTATGGAACAAAAACAGGCTCACAAACAGAAAACAGACTTGTAATTGCCAAGATAGGGTGTATGAGGGAGGGATGGACTTGGGTGTTTAGGATTAGCAGATGTAAACTGTTGTACATAGGATAGACAAACAACAAGATCCTACTGTACAGCACAAGGAACTATATTCAATATCCTGTGATAAGTCATAATAGAAAAGAATATGTGTGTATTACTGAGTCACTTTTCTGTACAGCAGAAATTCACACAATACTATAAGTCAATTATACTCCAATAAAACTTTTTAAAAAACTATGCTCTCCACCATTTCATCCTGCCAAGTAAGATATGCAAAATACCAAGGGTCATCTATAATGACTATACATTAACAAAAGAAAAAAAATTAATATAAAAATATGAGAATGATAAAATTCTCAGAACAGCCTTTTCCCGAAGGCTATAGTAATAAAACTTACATTATTTTTAAGGATATGTTTTTAAATTTTTTGTTGTTTTAAATGATATGCTTTTAAATAAATTAAAATCTTATTTTAATATATTACTTTGCATGTTACATTTTCTTGACATTTGTCAATTTCAATATTTAGAGTGAGGTAATAAATATTCTTTTTTAAAACTTAGGTATAGTTAATGTACAATATTACTTAAGATGTGTATAAGAGACAGATCAGGTCCATGAATCAAGGCAAATTGGAAGTGGTCAAATAGAAGATGGCAAGGGTGAACGTCGACATTCTAGGAATCAGTGAACTAAAATGGACT
>SJYC01126845.1:0-19011 GCA_006408675.1 Madoqua kirkii
GTCACAGGCCTTTGGGAGGTGGGTGGTGGGGGAGTGGGTTGGTGGGTAGCATGATGTGGAGAAAAGAGATCAAGGCCAAGTCTCAGCGGGCCACTGATTTCTTTATTCTACCTATAAGTTCCCCTTCTGAGGTCCAGGCTGGACATCCTTAAATATCTAGAACCCAACACAGGGTCTGGTAGGTGTTGAGTATAAAATAAATACTGGCTGAGACTTCCCTGGGGGTCCAATGGTTAAGACTTTGCCTTTCAGAGCAGGGGGGTGCAGGTTCCATCTCTGGTCAGGAAGCTAAAATCCCATATGCCTAGAAGCCAAAAAATTAAAACAAGAAACAGAAGCAGTATTGTAACAAATTCAATGAAGACTTTAAAAATGGTCCACATTAAAAAAAATCTAAAAATCAAAATATGGTGTTATATAGAGAACAGAAAAGGGGCAAGGGAGATAGAGGCTAATAAGCACATGAAAAGATGTTCAACATCATTCATTATTAGAGAAATGCAAAATAAAACCACAATGAGGTATCATCTCACACTGGTCAGAAAGGCCACCATCAAAAAGTCTACAAACAATAAATGCTGGAGATGGTGTGGAGAAAGGGGAACCCTCTTAACACTTGCTGGGAATACAAACTAGTATAGCCACTATGGAGAACAGTGTGGAGATTCCTTAAAAGTCTGGAAATAGAACTGCCATATGACCCAGCAATCCCACTGCTGGGCATACTCACCAAGGAAACCAGAAGTGAAAGAGACACGTGTACCCCAGTGTTTACTGCAGCACCATTTACAATAGTCAGGACATGGAAGCAACCTAGATGTCCACTGGCAGATGGATGGAAAAGGAAGTTGTGGTACATATACACAAAGGAATGTTACTCAGCTACAAAAAAGAATGCATTTGAGTCAGTTCTAATGAGGTGGATGAAACTGGAGCCTATTATACAAAGTGAAGTAAATCAGAAAGAAAAATACCAATACAGTATATTAATGCATATATATGGACTTTGGGAGGACTTCCCTGGTGGCTCAGACAGTAAAGCGTCTGTCTACAATGTAGGAGACCCGGGTTCGATCCCTGGGTCGGGAAGATCCCCTAGAGAAGGAAATGGCAATCCACTCCAGTACTATTGCTTGGAAAATCCCATGGACAGAGGAGCCTGGTAGGCTACAGTCCATGGGGCCGCAAAGAGTCGGACATGACTGGGCGACTTCACTTTCCTTTCCTATGGACTTTAGGAAGACGTTAGCGATTCTATATGCAAGGCAGCAAAAGAGACACATGTAAAGAACGGACTTTTGGACTATGTGGGAGAAGGTGAGGGTGGGATGATTTGAGAGAATAGCAATGAAATATATATATTACCATATGTACAATAGATGACCAGTGCAAGTTTGCTGCATGAAACAGGGCACTCAAAGCCGGTGCTCTGGGACAACCCAGAGGGATGGGGTGGGGAGGGAGGTGGGGAGGGGTTCAGGATGGGGGACACACGTGCACCCTGCGTAATTCACGTCAAAACCCACCACAATATTGTAAAGTAATTTTCCTCCAATTAAAATAAATTAATTAATTTAAAAAGAAACAAAGAAATACTGATTGAATCAAAGCTCTGTAATGCCTTCTACATTCCCTCCAACTGGCAAAGTCCTACCCATCCTGAAAGTCAAATAATATGTTCCTATGGGGCTGCTGTGAGCTTTAAATGGAAGGTACATGAAAGCACAGAGCAGAAACTCACACACACAGCATTCCCTGTCCCCACCAGGAAGCCCAGTTCCATGGCAGAAGGTACAGCTGGTGGGAACCAGGGGAGGAGGTGGCAATACCCCTGCTCGATGAGCCCATTTCAGCCTCACCGGGTTAGCTGAAGTTGATGGCGACCACACAAACTTTGCTGATACTAGATTTCTCACCTGTCAAATATAAACAAGACCCGGTCCATGAGAGTTCTTCAATCTTCACATTATCCTTCCATGTCAGATGGCCTGGCCCACGCAGAACCCATGGTGACCCACCCACAGAGCAGGTGGTTAAGACGCATCATCACCCCCACAAACAAAGCCTGAAGTCAGCATCTCAGTGCACCCAGCCAAGCAGCTAGCTCCTCTCTGCGGTTACCTCACCCCAGCTCGCCAACGACCAGACAGCATGTCTAGGTGCAGAGCACAAGCTATTTAACATCTGTGCTTCAGGGTCAGGCCTCTGCAAGATGAATGAGCCTACCAAGGTCATTTGTCAAAGTGACGGAGCAAAGACAGGCTGCCAAACAGCAGGACATAGCGACATTTCCCTTCCTATCACCCTGATAGGCTTGGGTTCTGTGTGGCCTGAATAATTCACCATATGCTTGCTGACATTATTCCTCTGGGCTTTTTGACTCCAATCACTTTTCTAATCATTGAGGAGTTAATAATCTCCTTAACCTCCCTCGGACAGCAAGACTTGATGTCCATGTGGGATTGCTTCCACCACTTTACAGATGAGAATACTGAGGCTGGGAGGTCAGATCTTCCTGGAGATCAGGGTGGAGCATGTAAGTCAGGATTCAAATCCAAGTCCTCAAGACCACACTCTGTGATCTTGACCTTGAATCACACGGCTAATTTTGTTTATTTCTTACTAACCACACCACTCAGATCAGCTCTCTTCCCTCTTCCTGTTGCATGAAATCAACAGAGGTGATGCCCCATAAACATCACAGACACCACACTGACTCATGGACAGATCAAGGAGGCAAGACCTTGAGAGCTGAGCAGTGATGGGGAAAATTCACAAACCCATGCTCAGACACCCTGAGTCCTCACAGGGCCCCTGATCTCTGTGTATCTGCAATCCTCACATCACTGAGATTTTGTCCAGGAAGCCTAACTATTTACAGTCATTTTGTGTTTCACTGTCTTGCACTACAGGATGGCTTTAGATAACAAGCAGGTCCTTCTGAAGACTATTCTATCCACACTATACAGAGCCGCCTGGCCACTCATCCCATCACTCTCTTACATTTTTTTTTTTAAGCAAGGGTTCTTTGCAAAATAAGAAGGCTGCCATTTCTGCATTGGTGAAGGAGCAGTGGTTCTAAAAAGGCACCTCCGATCTCTATGGGAGGGCATCAGGTGGATTGATAGTGGCAACAAGGACTGAGGCTGAGAACTGCCAGCCAGCCACCGTGTGTCCAGTTCCTCTGCTCAGTCCTGACTCCCTTCCTTCCCCATCTCTCTCTTTCCCAGAGGTTTATCTTATTGGGTGGTCAACACCAGCTATCCTCTAGCCTCTGTGATCAGCCTCCCTGGAGGCCGAGACATCTCAGACACGTGCAGGAATGCTGAGGAGACATATGGACATCTCGTGGGACTGCTGACTTAGAGCCAAGAGGGGGTCCTGAGGGTCACTCATCTCTGAACCTGCATAAGGCACATGGACTGTCACTTCCTGATAACTGAGGTCAGCAGCGTCCCTTCTCATTTACACTGTGAAATGGACAGCATTCACTGACCCAGCCCAAACATCCTGGCTTGACCATCGCAGATTTTGCTTAGTGTGATAAGACCTTACCTGCACCCAGAGCTTAGAGCAGGGCCTGCAAAACAGTGGGCACTCAGTGATGGAGGAACTGAACTGCTACAGTGAACATAAAGCCCAGGACAGGCTTGATGCCATAACTTCAGCAAGCAATTGGCCAGAAATGCTTCATGAATGATGATGATATCAACATTAAGTTATCAGCACAGAGCAATAGTGCCTGAAATATACAATACCGAGTAGCCCTCAAGCAGGCAGGTCATTACTGCAGCAGAAAAAGAAATCCACCAGAAAGGACCTTATTGTGTAGTGTACCTCCCTCCTTCTCCCATCAGGTGACAACAGAACCAGGTGCCCTGGTGTGTCAAGAGGTGAGAGACCCAAAGAAACCTGTGCTTCTTCTATCTAGGAGCTGTGGTTACAAAGGTCTATCTTCACTGTGAATTTTTCTCCTCTCAAGCCAAAACTTCAGCTTTCTAATGCCATAGGCATACATGGAGGTGGATAACCTGCTCGACCCTCTAATAAAATTTACTTCCAAGAAACAGCTATTGTGGGAAGAGAAAGGAATTCTTATAAATATGTAAGGCTGCAAAACACAAGCCCCGAGTGACACCTGGCCCCCAGATGCCGGTAGAATCCTCACAGGGCCCCTGATCTCTGTGCATCTGCAATCCTCACATCACTGAGATTTTGTCCAGGAAGCCTAACTATTTACAGTCATTTTGTGTTTCACTGTCTTGCACTACAGGATGGCTTTAGATAACAAGCAGGTCCTTCTGAAGACTATTCTATCCACACTATACAGAGCCGCCTGGCCACTCATCCCATCACTCTCTTACATTTTTTTTTTTAAGCAAGGGTTCTTTGCAAAATAAGAAGGCTGCCATTTCTGCATTGGTGAAGGAGCAGTGGTTCTAAAAAGGCACCTCCGATCTCTATGGGAGGGCATCAGGTGGATTGATAGTGGCCAACAAGGACTGAGGCTGAGAACTGCCAGCCAGCCACCGTGTGTCCAGTTCCTCTGCTCAGTCCTGACTCCCTTCCTTCCCCATCTCTCTCTTTCCCAGAGGTTTATCTTATTGGGTGGTCAACACCAGCTATCCTCTAGCCTCTGTGATCAGCCTCCCTGGAGGCCGAGACATCTCAGACACGTGCAGGAATGCTGAGGAGACATATGGACATCTCGTGGGACTGCTGACTTAGAGCCAAGAGGGGGTCCTGAGGGTCACTCATCTCTGAACCTGCATAAGGCACATGGACTGTCACTTCCTGATAACTGAGGTCAGCAGCGTCCCTTCTCATTTACACTGTGAAATGGACAGCATTCACTGACCCAGCCCAAACATCCTGGCTTGACCATCGCAGATTTTGCTTAGTGTGATAAGACCTTACCTGCACCCAGAGCTTAGAGCAGGGCCTGCAAAACAGTGGGCACTCAGTGATGGAGGAACTGAACTGCTACAGTGAACATAAAGCCCAGGACAGGCTTGATGCCATAACTTCAGCAAGCAATTGGCCAGAAATGCTTCATGAATGATGATGATATCAACATTAAGTTATCAGCACAGAGCAATAGTGCCTGAAATATACAATACCGAGTAGCCCTCAAGCAGGCAGGTCATTACTGCAGCAGAAAAAGAAATCCACCAGAAAGGACCTTATTGTGTAGTGTACCTCCCTCCTTCTCCCATCAGGTGACAACAGAACCAGGTGCCCTGGTGTGTCAAGAGGTGAGAGACCCAAAGAAACCTGTGCTTCTTCTATCTAGGAGCTGTGGTTACAAAGGTCTATCTTCACTGTGAATTTTTCTCCTCTCAAGCCAAAACTTCAGCTTTCTAATGCCATAGGCATACATGGAGGTGGATAACCTGCTCGACCCTCTAATAAAATTTACTTCCAAGAAACAGCTATTGTGGGAAGAGAAAGGAATTCTTATAAATATGTAAGGCTGCAAAACACAAGCCCCGAGTGACACCTGGCCCCCAGATGCCAGGTAGAAGACCAGCTCTCAGACCCGCAGGGAACAGGTGGGTGGGACACAGCTGAGCTAACCACAGGGCATGCACAGGATCCTGTCTGCCAGGCCAGAACTGAAGGTTATCACCTTTGCCTTTAATAAGGATGCTTCGAGAAAGGTTGCAGGGAGCTGGCTCCTGAATTTGCTGTAAATACACTGTCAGATCAATTGTCAAAATGTTACCAGGATCACATCTGGGTGATAACTTGTTTTTTAAATTTAATGCCAACCATACCATGAAATGAGCTTCCAGCGTGGAGCTAGTGGTAAAGAACCCACCTGCCAATGCAGGAGACATAAGAGACGTGGATTCGATTCGTGGGTTTGGAAGGTCCCCTGGAGAAGGGCATGACAACCCACTCCAGTATTCTTGCCTGGAGAATCCCATGGACAGAGGAGCCTGGTGGGTTATAGTTCATGAGGCCACAGAGTCAGACACAACTGAAGCAACTTAGCATGCATGCATATAACATGAAATAAGGCACAACATTGCACAGTATGTTTCTAAAAAAATAATTTTCAATGAACTGGGGGTAAAAATAAACTCACAATAGGATATAGATGGAGAAAACGAGAGGTGCAAGTTATAGTCTGGAGCTTAAAAAACTGTTAGAGCACAGCAGAACTCTGATAATTCCTTCGTGTCTGATACATATCACTACTTTGCTTTCTATTTCTGCCTTAAGCCTGAAATTTTCCATAATAAAAAGTTTAAAAGAAAAAGATGCAAAGTTTTCAATGCAATAAAATGCCAACTGTTTTTAATACTGGGTAGTAGGATTAGTGATGATTTCTACTTTTTTTTTGTTTATATGCAGTTTCAAAATTTTCTACAAGACATATTTGATAAGAAGAAGCCAAGCTACCTTAAAAATATGTGCCATAACAATAGATTTTGAAGGATTATTGTTTTTCCTTCCTCTCCCTTCCCCTTCTCTTTTTCAAATTTTTTATTGAAGGATACTTGCTTTATAGAATTTTGTTGTTTTCTGTCAAACCTCAACCTGAATCAGCCATAGGGATATACATATATCTCCTCCCTTTTGAACCTCCCTCCCACCTGCCTCCCCATCCCACCTCTCTAGGTTGATACTGAGCCCCTGTTTGAGTTTCCTGAGCCATATAGCTAATTCCCGTTGGCTCTCTATTTTACATATGGTGATGTAGGTTCCCATGTTACCCTTTCCATACATCTCCCCCTCTCCTCCCCTCTCCCCATGTCCATAAGTCTATTCTCTATGTCTGTTTCTCCACTGCTGCCCTGTGAATAAATTCTTCAGTACCATTTTTCCAGATTCCTTATATATGTGTTAGAATACGATATTTCTCTTTCTCTTTCTGACTCACTTCACCCTGTATAATAGGTTCTAGGTTCATCCACCTCATCAGAACGGACTCAAATGCATTCCTTTTTATGGATGAGTAATATTCCATCATATAGATGTACCACAACTTCTATATCCATTCACCTGTCAATGGACATCTAGGTTGCTTCCATGTTCTAGAGATTGTAAATAGTGCTGCAGTGAACAATGGGATAAGCGTGTCTTTTTCAATTTTGGTTTTCTCAGGGTATATGCCGAGGAGTAGGATTGCTAGGTCACAGAGTGGCTTTATTCCTAGTTTTTTAAGGAATCTCCATGCCGTCTTCCATACTGGCTGTATCAGTTTACATTCCCACCAACAGTGCAAGAGCTTTCCCTTTCTCCACATCCTGTCCAGCATTTATTGTTTGTAGACTCTTTGATGGCCACGTTGACCAGGGTGAGGTGATCTCATTGTGGTTTTGATTTGCATTTCTCTAATAATGAGTGATGTTGAGCATCTTTTCATGCATTTGTTGGCCATCTGTATGTCTTTGGAGAAATGTCTGCTTAGGTCTTTTTCCTACTTTTTGATTGGGTTGTTGGTTTTTCTGGCATTGGGTTGTATGAGCTGCTTGTATATTTGGAAATTAATCCTTTGTCAGTTGTTTCAGTTGATATTATTTTCTCCCATTCTGAGGGCTGTCTTTTCACCTTGCTTAGAGTTTCCTCTGTGGTGTAAAAGCTTTTAAGTTTAATCAGGTCCCACTTGTTTCCTTCTGTTTTTATTTCCGTTAGTCTAGGAGGTCAGTCATAGAGGATCTTGCTTTGATTTATGTCATCAAGTGTTCTGCCTATGATTTCCTCTAAGAGTTTTATAGTTTCTGGTCTTACATTATTTTGAGTTTATCTTTGTGTATGGTGTTAGGAAGTGTTCTAATTTCATTCTCTTACACGTAGCTGTCCCGTTCTCCCAGCACTGTTTATTGAAGAGGCTGTCTTTGCCCCATTGTATATTCTTGCCTCCTTTGTAAAAAATAAGGAACCCATAGGTGCATGGGTGTATTTCTGGGCTTTCTATCTGGGTCCATTGGTCTACATTTCTGTTTTTGTGCCATACCGTCTTGATGACTGTCATGATGACTGTAGCTTTGTGGTATAATCTGAAGTCAGGAAGGTTGATTCCTCCAGATCCATTCTTCTTTCTCAAGACTGCTTTGGCTATTCCGGGTCTTTTGTGTTTCCATATGAATTGTGAAATTTTTTGTTCTAGTTCTGTGAAAAATGCCATTGGTAATTTTTTTAAATTTTACTTTACTTTACAATACTGTATTGGTTTTGCCATACATCAACATGAATCTGTCACAGGTGTACATGTGTTCCCCATCCTGAACCCCCCTCCCACCTTCCTCCCCATACCATCTCTCTGGGTCATCCTACTGCACCAGCCCTGAGCATCCTGTATCCTGCATCAAACTTAGACTGGCGATTGTTTCTTACATGATATTATTCATGTTTCAATGCCATTCTCTCAAATCATCCCACCCTCTCCCTCTCCCACAGAGTCCAAAAGACTGTTCTATACATCTGTGTTTCTTTTGCTGTCTTGCATACAGGGTTATCGTTACCATCTTTCTAAATTCCATATATATATGTGTTAGTATACTGTATTGGTGTTTTTCTTTCTGGCTTACTTCACTCTGTATGATTGGCTCCAGTTTCATCCACCTCATTAGAACTGATTCAAATGTATTCTTTTTAATGGCTGAGTTGTACTCCATTGTATATATGTACCACAGATTTCTTATCCATTCATCTGCTGGTGGACATCTAGGTTACTTCCATGTCCTGGCTATTTTAAACAGTGCTGTGATGAACACTGGGGTACACGTGTCTTTTTCAATTCTGGTTTCCTCAGTATGTATGTCCAGCAGTGGGATTGCTGGGTCATAAGGCAGTTCTATTTCCAGTATTGGTAATTTGATAGGGATTGCATTGAATCTGTAGATTGTGTTTAGTAGTATAGTCATTTTCACAATATTGATTCTTCCTACCCAGGAACATGGACTGTCTCTCCATCTGTTTATGTCATCTTTGATTTCTTTCATGAATGTCATAATTTTCTGTGTACAGTTCCTTTGTTTCCTTAGGAAAGTTTATTCCTAGATATTTAATTATTTTGTTGTAATGGTAAACAGGATTGTGTCCTTAATTTCTCTGTCTGGTTTTTCATTGTTAGTATATAGAAATGCAAGTGATTTCTGTGGACTCATTTTGTATCCTGCAACTTTGCTAAATTTTGCTAAATTCACTGATTAGCTCTAGTAATTTTCTGATACTATCTTTAGGGTTTTCTATGTACAGTATCATATAATCTGCAAGCAGTGAGAGCTTTACTTCTTTTCTGATCTAGATTCCTTTTATTTCTTTTTCTTCTCTGATTGATGTAGCAATGACTTTCAGAACTATGTTGAATAATAGTGGCAAAAGTGGACAACCTTGTCTTGTTCCTGATCTTAGGAGGAGTGCTTTCAGTTTTTCACCATTGAGAATAATGTTTGCTGTAGGCTTATCATATATGGCCTTTACTATGTTGAGGGAGGTTCCTTCTATGTCCATTTTTTGAAGAGTTTTAATCATAAGTGGGTGCTGAATTTTGTCAAAGGCTTTTTATGCATCTCTTGAGATGACCACATGGTTTTTCTCTTTCAAATTGTTACTATGGTGTGTCATATTGATTGAATTGCATATATTGAAGAATCCTTGCATCCCTGGAACAAACCCAACTTGACCATGGTTCATGAGCTTTTTGATGTGTTGCTGAATTCTGTTTGCTATAATTCTGTTGAGGATTTTTGCATCTAACATAGATGATAACATCAGTGATATTGGCCTGACAAGTTTTCTTTGCTTGTGTTGTCTTTGGTTTTGGTATCAGGGTGATGGTGGCCTCGTAGAATGAGTTTGGAATGTTCCTTCCTGTGTAATATTTTTGAAAGAGTTTTAGAAGGATAGGCATTAGCTCATCTCTAAATTTTTGACAGAATTCTACTGTGAAGCCATCTGGCCCTAGGCTTTTGTATTTTGGGAGATTTTGGTCACAGCTTCAATTTCAGTGCTTGTAATTGGGTTGTTCATAATTTCTATTTTTTCCTGGTTCAGTCTTGGAAGATTGAACTCTTCTAAGAATCTGTCCATTTTTCCAGGTTATCCATTTTATTGCCATATAGATGTTCATAATAGTCTCTTGTAATCCTTTGTATTTCTGAATTGTCTGTTGTAACCTCTCCTTTTTCATTTTTAATTTTGTTGATTTTATTCTTCTCTCTTTTGTTTTTGATGAGTCTGTCTAAGGTTTGTCAATTTTGTTTATCTTCTCAAAGAACAAGCTTTTAGTTTTATTAGTCTTTACTATTGTTTCTTTCATTTCTTTTTCATTTATTTCTGTTTGGATTTTTATAATTTCTTTCCTTCTACTAATTTTGGTTTTTTGTTGTTCTTTTCCTAGTTGTTTTAGGTATAAGGTTAGGTTGTATATTTGATGTCTCTCTTGTATCTTGAGGTAGATTGTGATGAACCGTATTGTGATGAACTTCCCTCTTAGCACTGCTTTTACTGGCTCCCATTGGTTTTGGGTTATAATATTTTCATTGTCATTTGTTTCTGTGCATATTTTGATTTCCTTTTGGATTTTTTCAGTGATCTGTTGGTTATTCAGAAATGTGTTGTTTAGCCTTCATGTGTTTGTGTGTTTCTTTAAATTTTTTTTCATATTGTTAATATTTAATCTTACAGCATTGTGATCAGAAAAGATGCTTGAAATGATTTTTTTTTTTTTTATTTTTGTTGTTCTTCTTTTTCCAGTTGTTTTAGGTATAAAATTAGGTCGTCTATCCAATGTTTTTCTTGTTTCTTGAGGTAGGATTTATTGCTATAAACTTTCCTCTTAGAACTGCTTTTGTTGCACTTGATAGGTTTTGAGTTGTTGTGTTTTCATTGTCATTTGTTTCTAGAAATTTTTTGATTTCCCTTTTGATTTCATCAGTAACCTGTTGAAGCATGTTGCTTAATCTCCATGTGTTTGTGTTTGTTACAGTTTTTTTCTTGTAATTGATATCTAGTCTCACAGCATTTGGTAGAGAAGATGCTTGATATGATGTCAATTTTCTTAAATTTATGGAGTTTTGATTTGTGACCCAAGATATGATCTATCCTGGACAATGTTCCATGTGCACTTAAGAAGGTGTACTCTTCTGCATTTCGATGGAATGTCCTGAAGATATCAATGAGATCCATGTCATCTAATGTATCATTTAAGACTTGTTTCCTTATTCATTTTCTGTTTTGATGTTGAGTGGGGTGTTAATGTCTTATTGTGCTACTGTCAATTTCTCCCTTTATGTCTGTTAATGTTTGTCTTAAGTACTGAGGTGCTCCTATGTTGGGTGCATCAGTTCAATTCAGTTGCTCAGTCATGTCTGACTCTTTGTGACCCCATGGACTGCAGCACGCCAGGCCTCCTTGTCCATCACCAACTCTTAGAATTTACTCAAACTCATGTCCATTGAGTCAGTGATGCCATCCAACCATTTCATCCTCTGTCATCCTCTTTTCCTCTCTCCTTCAATATTTCCCAGCATCAGGGTCTTTTACAATGAGTCAGCTCTTTGCATCAGGTGGCCAAAGTATTGGGAGTTTCAGCTTCAACATCAATCCTTCTAATGAACACTCAGGACTGATCTTAAGGATGGACTGGTTAGATCTCCTTGCAGTTCAAGGGTTTCTCAAGAGTCTTCTCCAACACCACAGTTCAAAAGCATCAACATGTTGGGTGCATAGACATTTACAACTGCTATGTCTTCCTCTTTGATTGATATTTTGATCATTATATAGTGTCCTTCCTTATCTCTTGTAATATTCTTTAAGCTCTATTTTGTCTGATATGAGGATTGTTACTCCAGCTTTCTTTTGCTTCCCATTTTCATGAAATATACTTTTCCATCCTTTCATTTTTAGTCTATATGTGTCTTTAGGTCTGAAGTGGGTTTCTTGTAGACAGCATATATATGGGTCTTGTTTTTGTATCCATTCAGTCAGCCTGTGTCTTTTGGTTAGAGCATTTAATCCATTTACACTTAAAGTAATTATTGATATATGTTTCTACTACCATTTTCTTAATTGTTTGGGATTGATCTTGTAGATCTTTTTTCTTCTCTTGTATTTCTTGACTATATAAGTCCCTTTAACATTTTTTGTAAAGCTGTTTTGGTGGCACTGAAATTGTCTTAACGTTTGCTTATCTGAAAAGCTTTTGATTACTCTATCAATTTTGAATGAGATCCTTGCCAGGTACAGTAACCTTGGTCATACAGGGTCACAAAGAGTCGAACACTACTGAAGAGACCCTGCACGCATAGACGCAAGACATTTTCTGCCTGTGGCAGCTCTGCCCCAGTGACAGTTGATCGTGAAGGTGGCCCAGCTGCTTGGCTTGCGGGGACTCTGGTGGCGCCAAGTGTGCAGGGACACAGACTACCTCTGCCACAGGAGTTATGGCCCTATCGGAGTCTTTTATCAAGCCTCTTGTAGCTGGCAATCAGAAGGTCTCTTTGGTCAGTCTTTCTCCAAAACTCCACCAGTTCAGGCATTTAGAGGGCTCCCTTGCCTGGGGTCCTTCTCTGTTGTTTGGCACATTAGGCACATAGAGGGGCCCCATGGCTGGGTCCTGCGTGTCAGGCACTTAAAGGAGCACTCTGGGTGGGGTCCTGCTCTGTAGTTCAGTGCATCAGGCATTTGATGGGCCAGCCTCTCTATTGTTCAGCTGCCGATACTGGCGTGTGGGGAAAGACAGGCTATGGTGATGCCTCCGCCCACTACGCATGACTTAGCAGTATCACCTTGCTTCCACGGCTTGCTCGGCTTTCCTCCACAGGTATTTCCCACCACAGTCTCCTCCCTCACATCCCCTCAATCCATCTCTCTGCAGTTAACAGCAGCCCTCGCCCTGGGATTGCTCCACAATCCCTAAACTCCAGCTCCCAGCTGCTGTGCCTTGCAGGGGGCCTGTCTCCCTGTCCAGGGTATGTATGACTGTCTGATTCTCATTCCATTTAGGCTGCCACAGATCAGCTGTTTCACTCTCAGCCTTAAATGTTTCTTCTCTGACTCAGACAATTGCCCCGCTGTGGGGATCGGATCCCTGCTTCTATTCCCCCACCCGCAGAGGGCAGGTCCAGTCCTACTAACACTCCTGTTTTCCCCCCTAGTTCTTTCGTTCTACCGAGTTTTGTGTGGTTCTATATATTCTTTCCTCTGGTCAGGTACTCCTGTCTGCTCTCGGCTGCTGTTCTGCATGCACTTCTGTGTCTGAAGGTGTATTCCTGTTGTATCCGTGGAGAGAAATGTACTCCACCTCCACCTCCACCTCCTCCTCCACAATCTTGTTCTTCCCCCTTCTCTTTTTTTAAGGTAAGAAAAATCACACAACCAAGATATTTTCTTTTCTGCCCTTTATGTTAATAACCTGAGCTCTCACAGTTATCTGTTTTTCTTCCCTTTCTCATGACTCTGACACTCCACACTATGCAAACAACACATTCATGTCTTTTATCCACATACATCCCAAATCCTTTTTGGAATGAGATGAGATTACCATATACAAGGCAGAAGCTGGGATATCCCGGTATGAAAGATGCCAAAACTCACCTTCCTCCTAGCAACTTGTACCCCTCAAAAAACACCTGAGCTTGTCAGTAGGAATTCCCAATCTTTCATATATCTGCTCAAGTTTCTGGCTGACTATATCCTCAGTAGGTGGCTTGTGGTTCCCCTTCCAACCATCATCCTGCCCATGGCAGCTCAGAAGGAAGAGTCTGGGACCATTCCATGGCTGAACTTTCTGAGTTCCATTACCAACTCCAAATCCTAAAGGAGATCAACCCTGAATATTCATCGGAAAGACTGATGCTGAAGCAGAAGCTCCAATACTTTGGCCACCTGATGCAAAGAGCTGACTCACTGGAAAAGACCCCTGGGAAACACTGAAGGTAAAAGGAGAAGGGGGCAGCAGAGGATTGGATGGGTAGATAGCATCATCAATCATTGACATGAATCTTAGTGAACTCCAGGAGACAGTGAAGGACAGGGAAGCCTTGCATGCTGCAGTCCATAGAGTCACAAAGAATCAGACATGACTTAGTGAACTGAACAACAACTAACACCAAGTCCATCACTAATGAGCAGAATTGGTGGCCCTTACTGGCATCATGGTTTTCCTCATTAGTCAAATGGGAGAGAGAGAAACCTGTCTTCACTGAGTTCCCGCACACCATCCTCCAGAGGAACGGGACTGTGACCTGCAAAGGTTATTCTAGCTTCCCAGAGGTGGGTATGGCACAGATACTAAGTGATAAGATTTTCCAAGACCCCAAGGAAGTCCTACCGTCCTCCTCTCTGAACTTACTGGCATTTGCATCTTGTAATGCAAACATTAGAATCTGATGACACAGATGGCTCTACCACTCTTGTTTTAATTTTTTAATTAATAATTTATGTATTTGGTTATGCTGGGTCTTCATTGCTCTGCAGGCTTCATTGCTCTGCACTCGCCAGTTGCAGTGAGTGGGGCTACTATCTAGTTGTGGTGTGCAAACTTCTCACTATAGTGGCTTCTCCTGATGCAGAGCATGGGCTCTGGAACTCTTAGGCTTCAGTAGTTGCGGCTCCCAGGCTCTAGAGCACAGGTTCAATAGTTGTGGTGCACAGGCCTAGCTGCTTTGCAGAAAGTGAGATCTTCCTAGACCAGAGATCAAACCTGTGTCTCCTGCATTGGGAAGCAAATTCTTCACCAAGGAAGAATGAGCCACCTGGGAAGTCCTCTTTTAAAATATACACTATTTTATATAGTATGTCTCCTCAAATATAATCTCAAACAATCACAGTCTACAGTTCTTGTGCATGGTAAATGTCCTGACCTATGTTATCACATTACTCAAGACACAGAAGGGACTAAGCTGTGGTTTCTGAGGAAACTTAGGGCCCTTTGCTGGATGTTTAATCTGTTACAGTCACTGACGTGTTGGTGGAAAACATAAAGTCAGTGCCCCAAAAACATGAGAAGTGATTCCAGGAGTCAAGGAGAGCAAAGCAATAAGAAACAGAAATTGCATGTACATTTTTATTTGAATTGAACACTGAGGGGACTGCCCTGGTAGTCCAGAGGTTAAGACCCTACAATTCCACTGCAAAGGGCATAGGTTCGATCCCTGGTTGGGGAACTTAAAGATCCCTCATGCTGTTTGGTGTGGCCCCCACAAAACTGAATGCTGAATAAAGGGGGTGTGCTGTGCTCGGTCGTGTCTGACTCTGCAACCCCATGGACTGTAACCCGATCGGTTCCTCTATCCATGGGATTTTTTTCCAGCAAGAATATTGGAGTGGGTTGCCATTTCTTCCTCCAAAGGATCTTCCTGACCCAGGAATTGAAGCTGCATCTTCTATGGCTCCTGTATTACAGGTGGATTCTTTACCACTGAGCCTCTGGGGAAATGAGTAAAGGAAGATGTTAGATTAAATAAAAGGGCTGAACCACTCTGAGGCACCCCAATTTTGTGTAAAGAGGAAGAATCCAACTTGGTGACAGGTCATCAATAAAATTAGCTTTATTAGAAACCAAATGGAAATATATCCTGCAGTTATAATCACCTGCCTCTAGGTTTAGTTTCTTCCTGAAAAACTAACTTTTTAAGAGAACAGTGCCATCAGACAATCTCTATAATGAGCAAACACATTGAGTCATCAGCAAGGATTTTAGTTTAGCCAGAGGCCTGGAAAATAATCAAAATCAGTAAAAAGGTGTTAGAAGGATTAAAATGTTTTTTCAGAGTAGACTGTCTAGCCAGGTCTGTAATCAGACTACTGAGAAATTTAGCACCAGTCATATAATAAAAAAGACAGTCAGTACTTGTTTTCAAAAAAATAAGTAGGACTTCCTGAGCAGTACAGTGGTTAAGATTCATGCTTCCAATTAAGGGAGAATGGGTTGGATTTGATCCCTGGTCAGGGAACTGAGATCCCACATGGGTACAGGGTGGCTTAAAAAAAATTTTTTTTTTTAATAGTTTTTGAAAAGGGCCAAAGCAAAAACTGCCCTAGCTCTGCCACCGAGACAGCTTGCCTATGCGCACTGGAACTCACCCCCTTCCACATCCCAGAGAGGAAGAGGATTCACCTTGGTTCCCCATCCATGTGGGCGCTGCAGCCCGTGCTCCACCCTTTGGGCTTCCCTGTCTGCATTACAACCATGTCCATTGTGCTCAGCCTCCCTTCTGTCTTATAAGCTTCTCAACAGCAGGAAACCCACATTCCAAACAGGAATGTGAATCCTCAACTCCTCCCGCCACCTTGGCATATAAGAGAAGACGATTAACATCTGAACACTTGCTGGCAGGCCCTATTGTGCAGTGTCAGACTGGACCCCACCATGTGCAAGTTGGCAGAATTGTCTGTCCACCTCACAAACACAGAGATGGGTCTCTGGACCACTGCTTGGAGGAGAGTGACCATCTGTCACTTCATCTAGTAACTGCTCACTTCTCCACGGCACCTCCCCACAGCTGGAGGTGCCCCAACTGTGACCACAAGTCCCACAGCTCTGCTTCCTGCTCTGGGACTCTTGGAGATGGTCAGTTTCAGCACCACGATAAGATAGTATTCCAGACTTCCCAGAAGACACTAGAGTCACATGTCTCTGATGACAAAGGGGCCTGACGATGTGGCCCTTGAGGCACACAACTGTATTGTGACCCGTGGTGACAATGTCTTCAGTCCTTGGGGGACATCCATTCATTGCCACGGACAAGGGTGGTGAGATCTGGACGTGGAGACAAGATGAGTCCAAGGTCTGTCCTGCAGTCACAGTGGAGGCCAAGGTGTTGGGGCTGCTCAGGGAATGGTGGGGCAGGGCTCTCTATAACTTAATGAAGTAGCTGAATCTTACTTTTCTCATCTCTAAGACAAGGCACCAACAGCTAACCATCGAAGTTTAGTGATGATGCAATTATATCAGGTGTGTAAGTCACCAAGATGCCTCATTAAATAACCCAAGTAATATGGCTAAACAGAGAAACAAGAAAAAGTTGTCTCTGTCCATCCTGTCCTCTCCTGAAATTCTGTTGTGACGATGACGATGATGATGGTGATGACAATGGTGATGATGACGATGACGACAGTGGTGATGATGTGGATGGTGGTGGTGATGATGGTGATGGGGATAAGCATAATTTCTTGAGCTCACCACATCCTGCTTATCTTGCCCATTTACTTCTCTAAACAACCACGATATAGTTATCAGCATTACCCACAAGTTCAAGACAATGAAGCTGAGGTGAAGAGAAGGTAAACCAGCTACAGGGGGACAGAGCTGGAACTCCAACCCACCTGTGCCCTAATTCACTACTTTCATTTTTATCCCCTCCTTGAAAAAAGGAGAAAGTAAAACTGTAACAGAGCTCACACTGTTTGTAATGTGTCACTGTGTAAAATGCTTTTGCACATGTTATGCTCTTTAAGGGGCTTCCCAGACAGTGCTAGTGGTAAAAAACTCACCTGCCAATGCAGCAGCCGTAAGAGATGTGGGCTCATTCCCTGGGTCAGGAAGATCCCCAGGAGGAGGACACAGCAACCCACTCCAGTATTCCTGCCTCGAGAATTCCATGGACAGAGGATCCTGAAAGGTTATGGTCCATAGAGTCACGAATAGTCAGACATGACTGAAGTGACTTAGCATGTACATGCTGTTTAAGATTCAGATAAGTTCCTTGATGTTGATGCTACAATTCAGTATAATCTTACCCCTCAGCCAAGGTAAGGAGCAATGGCTGTGTTTTGCTGGCACAGCCGTGAAGAGATACCCCACGCCCAAGGTAAAAGAAATCCAGTAAGATGGTAGGTGTTGCAAGAGGGCATCAGAGGGCAGACACACTGAAACCATACTCACAGAAAACTAGTCAATCTAATCACACTAGGACCACAGCATTGTCTAACTCAGTGAAACCAAGCCATGCCTGCAAGGCAACCCAAGAAGGGCAGGTCATGGTGGAGAGGGCTGACAGAACGTGGTCCACTGGAGAAGGGAATGGCAAGCCACTTCAGTATTCTTGCCTCGAGAACCCCATGAACAGCATGAAAAGGCAAAATGATAGGATACCAAAAGAGAAACTCCCCAGGTCATTAGGTGCCCAATATGCTACTGGAGATCAGTGGAGAAATAACTCCAGAAAGAATGAAGGGATGGAGCCAAAGCAAAAGCAATACCCAGTTGTGCATGTGACTGGTGATAGAAGCAAGGTCCAATGCTATAAAGAGCAATATTGCATAGGAACCTGGAATGTCAGGTCCATGAATCAAGGCGAATTGGAAGTGATCAAATAAGAGATGGCAAGGGTGAACGTCGACATTCTAGGAATCAGTGAACTAAAATGGACTGGAATGGGTGAATTTAACTCAGATGACCATTATATCTACTACTGCGGGCAGGAATCCCTCAAAAGAAATGGAGTAGCCATCATGGTCAACAAGAGTCCAAAATGCAGTACTTGGATGCAGTCTCAAAAACGACAGAATGATCTCTGTTCGTCTCCAAGGCAAACCATTCAATATCACAGTTATCCAAGTCTATGCCCCAAACAGTAATGCTGAAGAAGCTGAAGTTGAATGGCTTTATGAAGATCTACAAGACCTTTTAGAACTAACACCCAAAAAAGATGTCCTTTTCACTCTAGGGGACTGGAATGCAAAAGCAGGAAGTCAAGAAACACCTGGAGTAACAGGCAAATTTGGCCCTGGAATGTGGAGTGAAGCAGGGCAAAGACTAATAGAGTTTTGCCAAGAAAATGCACTGGTCATAGCAAACACCCTCTTCCAACAACACAAGAGAAGACTCTACACATGGACATCACCAGATGGTCAACACCGAAATCAGATTGATTTTATTCTTTGCAGCCGAAGATGGAGAAGCTCTATACAGTCAACAAAAACAAGACCAGGAGCTGACTGTGGCTCAGATCATGAACTCCTTATTGTCAAATTCAGACTTAAATTGAAGAAAGTAGGGAAAACCACTAGACCATTCAGGTATGACCTAAATCAAATCCCTTATGATTATAC
>SJYC01126846.1:0-18464 GCA_006408675.1 Madoqua kirkii
TTGGAAAGAATTTGAAAATCAAAATAGTTGAAATGCAAAGAAGGTTTTCTTATTGGAGATAGAACTTTAACCTCTCCAGAGGTAGGTTCTTTCTAATAAAAGCTGAATCAGTACAGCTATAATTTCAATTAAAATATGATTTGTGTTCTTGAGAAGTTTAGGCATCTGTGTAGTATTTTTATTTTTTAATAAATCACCTACTCTCCAGAAATTGAGGAAGAAAGTTACCATATTTAAGATAACAGATACTTATTGAGCATCTGTTTTATGTTAAACATACTGTTGCATGCAGGAGATATAAAAATAAGAAGGACATTTTTCTTGACTTAAGTTAGCTTTCAGTCTGTTGGGTAATTGGACAATGTAATGATTCATCACATGTGGTACAAAATTAGCTCTAAGGGCATTTGGATGAAGGAAAGATTGTGTCTCTCTAAAGGTAAAAGAATAAAGCAAGAGACCACATACCTGTGGGCTTTATAGGTAAGCTTTAAGGGCAAATAGAATTTGGCAGCTGAGAATATGACATGTCTCAGGGATTATAGCCTAGGCTAAAGTTTAAGATGACAAGAGGCAAGGAATTCTTGCCATATTTAGAGAACAGTGAGTATCATAGGTTTAATACATGGAGAATATTGAGAAACTGAAACATTAGCTTCATCCGGTAGATGGAGAAAATTTAGCCTATAGTAAATGTCAGTAGGAAAGCTTTCGTGATTTTTAGCAGGATCATGTCATCATCCAAACTATTCTTCAGGAATAACTCTTTAGCCTCATGTTCAAAAACTTACAGGATTCAATAGCATAATGTACACTGAGAATCACAAAGACTTTGACACAGTTGAAGTAAAGCAGGCATTCAGGGGAATGTAGAAGGTGAGGCAAGAAGTTCTAGGAAGTATTAAATTAATCTTAATAGTGAGAAATGTTCAAGAACAATCCTTAACTAGAGGTGTTACAATAAGAACATTATAGAAACTGGGAATGGATCCATCTCCCTCATCATGTGCTTCTGCCAGGGGCTATTTGTTCTTCTCTTTTGAGCCTCTACTCAGTATCATTTCTTTTTTTTAAATTCCAGCAAGATATACTATCAGAGAATCTGTCCTTCCCCATTTCTCTGTGCTTACCCTATTCAATGGATGTGAGAATTGGACCATAAAGAAAGCTGAGCACTGAAGAATTGATGCTTTTGAACTGTGATGTTGGAGAAGACTCTTGAGAGTCCCTTGAACTGCAAGGAGATCCAACCAGTCAATCCTAAAGGAAATCAGTCCTGAATATTCATTGGAAGGACTGATGCTACAGCTGAAGCTCCAATACTTTGGCCACTGAATGGGAAGAACTGACTTATTGGAAAAGACCCTGATGCTGGGAAAGATTGAAGGTAGGAGGAGAAAGGGATGACAGAAGATGAGATGGTTGGATGGCATCACCGACTCAATGGACATGAGTTTGAGTAAGCTTCAGGAGTTGGTGATGGACAGGGAAGCCTGGAGTGCTGCAGTCCATGGGGTTGCAAAGAGTTGGACACAGCTGAGCAACTGAACTGAACTTACCCTACTCAAAGACCTCATATTTGAGTAGAAAACATAATAAGGAAATAGCCCTGGATGATTCTAACATTCATAAGAGAGATTTCATGGCCTAGAGGAGAGATTTGAAACTATTTCAGAGGGTGACTGCCAAGGAGAGAATACAAACAGAGGAGAAAATAAAATCAAGGACATAGCCTTGGGGAATGTTTAGTTTTAGATGTTGAAAGGACAAAGAGTCTGAGAAGGAGAAAGGACAGATCAGAAAAATAGGAGCAGAACCAGGGACAAAGAAGATAATGGTATAGAAGAAAGTAGAGAGCTGCCAGTGGAGTTGTGTGAACATCCTTGACGGCATTGAGACAGTAAGAAAGAAGACAACTTAGGAAAAGCAGGTGATTAAGAGTAGATTCAGCACTGCTTTTAAAGTGAAGGTGGTAAACAGATTCTAGATTACAATAAGTTAAGGCAGGGAGAGGGCTGAAACTAAAGATGGAAAGAATCAATGGTGGTTGAGGAGAGAAAACACAGAAATGAGACATGTTGTTAAGAACACAATGGGAGATAGCCTTGGAAGAGAGAACAGAGAGCAGAAAGAAATGAGAGGGACGATTAAGACAGAGATTTTAGGTGGATGAAGGGAGGTTGAAGGTGCTCAGTGTGACACATGTAGCATAGTTCTTAAGAGAGCTGTCCCTGGGAGCAGACTCTAGCTTTTCCTCTAACTTTGAGACCTTATATTGTATATGTCACTTGACCACATTAAACCTTATCTCCTTTCTAAGTCTCCCTTCAAATGGAGATACTGACAATACTTATGAAGTTGGAATAAGGATTAAATGAGTTAAAACAGAGCAGTAGCTGCCCATAATCATTACTTATTATCAGTGGGGACAGCATGGGTGATGTTCTCTGCAGAGCTTCTGGTAAAAACATCATGACCAGTGAAGGCATTGAGGTAAAGTTAGGGAATGAGGACCTTTGACAAGCTGATCATGTGCTCTAAGTCTGTGGTCCCCAACCATTTTGGCACCAGTGACTGACTTTGTGGAAGACAATTTTTCCATGAACTGAGAGGTTGGAGGGATGGTTTGGGGATGATTCAAGTGCATTACATTTATTGTCCACTTTATTTCTATTATTATTACATCATTATGTATATAATGAAACAGTTTTATAACTCACCATAATGTGGAATTAGTGGGAATCTTGAGCTTGTTTTCCTACGACTAGACAGTCCCATCTGAGGGTGATGGGAGAGCGATGGGGAGTGGATGTAAATAGAGAGGAGCTTTGCTCCGTGCTGGCTGCTCACCTCCTGCTATGTAGCCTGGTTCCAAAAAGTCACAGACTAGTACCAGTGTGTCTTGGGGGTTGGGGATCCTTGCTGTATGTGAGTAAGGGGCTAGATGGAATCACTGAGCATCACTGAGATAAATTTTGAGAACCTGTGAGCTACAGGTGGTCCTGGGCTTGCTCATGGCAAGCTACTCAGAGTTTTAAAATCCTGGATAATTTTTGAAGGAATTTGAATAAATTAACAGATGAAACCAGGTATCTGCTGGCGTATCATGTAATATCACATTAGGTGCCTCCTCCCTCTAATGTACAGCAGAGAGGATTATACAGTTTCATTGTCAGCAGGTACTTGAAAAGTGGTTCAATAGAACCAACTAGCAGATACTCAAATCTTATATCACTGGAGTGGTTGTTTGTTTGTTTGCTGTTTATATATTTTAGTCTCTGTTTTAAACTATACATCAGTAATAGAGAACTAACTTATCATTAGAAGAGAAGGCCTAAAACAATTTCATATGTCAAACTGTCTTTCTGTAATATATACCCTAAGGTCATAGCTCAACCATTTGTCACTCAGTAGAATGTGTAATATTTCCATTGCCATTTTGTCAGGTATTTGAGGACAGCCATTTTCTTTCTGGATCTTTACCGTAGGAGGGAGTTGATGTGGTAAAACAAGTTCAGTTGACTCCATCACTCTTTCCCTGAGATGCTTTTGAGTTCCTATGTTGGTTTGACTGCTTTGAGACTCAGTTTATTTCAGTGTTCCAGAAAGGTTGTCCCCAGGAAGAAAAGCATAAAGGTAGTGCACAGGTCAGATTTAATCAATACGAAAGGGAAAAGGACCAGAATCTAAATTTATATTATTTGACCTGCTGACCAAGCAGGAACAGAGGGTAAACAGAAAGTTCATATGAACCTCAGTTATCTTACCTGTGAAGTAGGGTGACATTATCTACCTCTTCAGGTTGTTGAAAAGATTGTATAGCCAGAGGCTGACCTCTTAGAGGCACTCATTAAAGAGACCTATTGTGGTTATTATCATTATCAAATAATGTCACCAATAATTGTAATAAAATCTGTTATTTTGAGTGTGCATTGGGTAAATTTTATTTCTTTTTCATCAGTATGGAAAACTTGTACATATAAATTATTTACACCTTTTATGGAACCACTTAATTGGAACTGTAATATTTTTCATTTAAACCAGAGGTTGTTTAAAAAGTGAATATAATGTATCATCAGGCCTCTTGTTGATCTTTGTGTTCAGAATTTAAATCCATGGAATAGATCATATTGCAGTTTACATTGGTATGGAGAAGGAAATTGCAATTCTGTATTCATGACAGCCTATTTAAAATGGGCATGAAAGAGTCTTTTATAACAAGGTTACATTGTATTGATTTGCCTTTCAAGTATTTATTTATTTATTATATGTGCCATTTCTGAAAAATGAAAAGAACAACAAAAATTCATGGCTATTTCCAGGTTCCAGGGAGCAGGATAGATGCAGGAGTGTATTTATGGGGTATTTATTTCCTAATATATGCAATGGAGTTGATTCCAAATGACTTGATGTAGAAGCAGAACATAAATCTCTACAGGCACAAGTAGAGTTAAGGTTTGTACTAAATCTTTGCTGAAAATACCTCAAAGCAAGTTATGAAAAATTTCTTTCCATGTATGATATTAAATATCACCTTACTGGGAAGCCAGTGATGAAGCAGAACCCGTGGACCACTTTATATTTATCACAGCATACATTACCGACTTATATTTGATTTATTTCTTCCATTATCATGTACATTCTTTACAGACAATATTTTTGGCCTCTAGTACCTTGCATGTAAGTGAAACTGTGGGGAAAGGAACTACACCCCCTCCCCACCCCCATCCCCCACCACACACACACGTTTCCTATTTATCTAGCTCGTTCTATGTGCCTGGCACTGTTCTGGTCAGTTCAATAATAGTTATCATGTATGCAATATTCACTGTAGGATAATTATTGTGTCCCAAATGCTTTATATACATTATCCAGTTTATCTTCAAATAACCATATGACTAGATATCATCTTCTTTTCCCAGATGAGGAAACTCAGATTCTGAGAGATTATGTAACTTGCCATGAGTTAGCCCGTTCATAATTGGTGAATTCAGGCTAAAAATTCAAGTTTGATTAATTAAAAAGCCCATCTTTTTTCCGTTACTCCCCAAATAATTTTTAAATACATTTTGATCTAGGAATGAATGCATATATAATAATTTTTCTGAATCTAAGACCATTGATAAAGAATATAAAAATTCTCACCTCAGAGAGAGACCAAATGAAAAATATAATGCTCATCCATCATTCAGTAAATGCTTACTGCAGTTTTCTTTATGCCAAGCTTTTCAGTAGGAACTGATGACACAGAGGTAAAAGACTGTCCCTGATCCCTATTGTCTTAGTGTCTTTAGGGGATGTAGACAATTAAAAAAATAACCTTAATATGTAGCTACTATAGAAACTCATGCTGTGGGGTGAAGGTAGGCTACTAAAGACTTTCCAGCCCAGCCGATTCTTAGAGACCCAAAAGAAGAGAGAAGGTAGGAGACAAAAGCAAAACCTTAAGGAAAAAAACCCTCTCAATTCAGTCAAAAGCTGTTTTCAACTCATTCACTTGCAAGTCATGACACCAGCTTGGTGTGAGAAAACTGTTGGAGTGGGAATATATATGTGTGTGTGTGTGTGTGTGTGCATATATATCAATATATACGGAGAGAGAGGAGAGGGGGAGGAGAGAGGAGAAACAGAGAGAGAGAACAATTGAGAGCCTCCTGAGATTTCACTGCAGCTCATAGTTTGGCATTGTCTTTTTATCTGGTTTGGGTAATTATACCCTTTCTCAGGAATTGATTGTCATTTTTGATTTTCTGTAAAGGAAGTTGACAGTTGAAAGACTGCTGAACTTTTCTGAGATTCTGCACTGTCACCTGCTTCCCTTAGCCTGCATTCTTTTCCTTTCCTTGACTGACGCTGCAAAGGATAAAGCTGATTTCCTTAATAGCCAGATTGGGATTGGAACCAAAGACCCTTCTGGATCAGAAATGGTGGGAAGACATGAGCAGCTAATTAAACAGCAACCATAATTCATTAATTCCATGACTCTTGGTAAAACTAGAATAGTTTGGGAGAGCTACTAGAGTTGTTGGAAGTCTTGAGAGGCTGAAGTACAAGCAGAGGGTTCTAAACCTTATGCAGACTTCAAAACTGGCAATTGTCAATCATTTCAATCTTAGCACAGTTAGAAAGGGGACCCTTTCCTTTGAGATGTTATATGTACTCTTTCCATTGGAACAGAGTTTAACATACACAGCAAGCTCAAGAAATGAATGCTCTAATAAATGTTATATATAAGAGAAGGATAATAATGCTGTGGGAAGATGGGAGCTTTATTTTCCATCTTCTTCTGGTTCATTCTCCTCTTAGTCTAGCACTGCCACAGATTTTCTTGTTTTAACTTATTCCATGCCTGGGCTTTTTTTAGTACTCTCATGACAGACTAAGTATTGTTTTCTTTTAGTTCTATTCTTGTTGACTTGCATACTGTCTGATGCAAACCTTATCCTCCTAGGACACTGCAGTCCCTCTTCTTGCCCGCCCCCTCTTTCTTTTCTATATATACATTTTCAGTTTTAGCAGTTTTCTTACCTTGTCACAGTCCCATGTAGAGACACATGAACAGCAGCATCTGTGTGGATGGTCTTATCTATTGTGAGGTTCTGAATTGCATGGAATTCTCTCTCCAAGGCAATGATTTTCCTGTTCAAGATTTGAAAATTGACAACATATATCTTCTTCACTATGATTTTATTTTTTATTGCTCCCCTGCATTGAATCAATCTTAAAGAACATTTACCGATGGTACAGCTGTAAAATAGAAGGAGAAAGTTGGTTAAATCATTCTTCCTTGTTAGGAAGCCTCTGTTACCCAAACACTTTCTTGCGAGAAAAATACTTGTTTAAAAAAAGGTGAAAAAAATACCACTAGAGAAGTATCAGATCTGGGATGCTGTTAATTTTGAAGACATCTAATTTCAGGCAAATTGAAAATTTCTATATTTTTAATATCTCAGTCACAGAATATATCAGATTATATGTCACTGATGAGTGTACATTTTTACCTTTCTTCTGAAATGTGAACTGAGGTTTCTTCTGTTTATTTCTCTTTATGTTACTAGCACCTACATAGTGCCTTGCATATAGCGGGCTCTGGGTAAAGATTCTTGCATGTATCTTTTATCTGCTAGGAGTAGTAGAGTTTTAATTTTCCCAGGGAATATTATATAAAATTCATGCAATTCAGATTCAAATGATACTTTGTTGATTTGCACTGTTGTGTCACAATTGAAGCAACTGTTCTACACATCCAAATACCATTTTAAATTGTGAACATGTTTTGCACAAACACATATTAGAACATTAAATTATGCAGCCAATTTGAAGGAATGCTTCTGAAAATATGAACATATGTGATTTAAAAACAGAAAGGTAAAAATTAGCATCTTAAAATAAAAGTTCTAGGGAAACTTAAGGGATTTAAGAGGATGGGCCATGTCTGCATATCATCATAGAAAATGTTAAGAAGGAAGTCAGTCTTTTACCCAGGTGTTTAATTATTAAGTCAAATGTTTAGATCCTTTACTGTCTTCATAGATTTCTATTATTTAACAAAAGCTCAAAGCTTCTAAGAGCTGCATGGATTTGCTGTTCTGATTATAATCAACCATAAAAGGAAACAAAATGCCCAAATGTATTTCTGCCCCTTGATTAATCTGGGGCAGAGCAGAATATGAAAAATGTCTGAACTACTATCAAGGACAAATACAAAGGTACTGTCCCTGAAACAGAAGTAAGAAACCTGAATAAGAACCCCCAAATACCATTGTAATGAAGACAACAGAAATGCTGCAGTGTGAGGGGGAGGAATTCAAATTGAAATGAGCTAGCAGAGGAGCTGTGCCATGGAAACTCCTCAGTTGCTGCCTGGAAGAGATCTCCAAAAGCCCTAAAAAGGAAAAAAAGCATCTTCTGTATGAATATGATGAAAAAAATAGAAAAATTTAGAACTTTTTGTTGATAGGCATGCATGTTTCTAAGCTTACTCCAACCAGGGAAAAGAGAGGGATGGAAAAAAATGAGTTCTGGATGAAGTGCTTTTGGAGGATGACTAAAAGATCTAGATATTAGGGTTTTCTTTTTGTCTAGACTAAACTGAACTCCGGGAGTTGGTGATCGACAGGGAGGCCTTGTGTGCTGCGATTCATAGGATCACAAAGAGTTGGACATGACTGAGAGACTGAACTGAACTGAACTGAAGATTATATTGTCAGCTTCTTAGTACATCTTGCTTGAAGTGGTTCTCTCTAGGTTTCTTCCATGGTTTTATATCTTACAGGAAAAGTTAGATGCCATCTACCTTCTTCCTGGTTTCCTTAGGGTTTTGTCTACATGACAGAAAAAAAAAAATCACACTAAAAAGTAAAACTCAAATCACACTTTAAAAGTAAATGAATAATTTTCTACACTGTGCTGATAATAAAGATGCACTAAGGAGGTATTGGATGAGTTACTTGGAATTTGTGATAGCAAGAATAGGTTATGGAAGAGAGTGAAGTTAATGTGGAGGAAAGCATGAGTAATGGAATTAGACCTTTTTATACTGAACTATTTAATTCAGTAAATATTTATTTAGGTCTTCTAAAAGTCAGGCATTGTTCTGACTTCTGGGTAAATAGTAGAGAATAAGAGAGAACGTCCCTGTCCCATGGCACCCATAGATTAATAAGGGAGAAAATCACTAACAGTGGCACAGTGAATCTATGATTGGATGTTGCCAACAGACATAAGAAAAAAATACTGAGAGAGAAAGAGGTTAAGGTATTTGAAAAACTGAAAGAGTGTACTAGTCCTGTTTTTGAAAGTTGTGTTTTTATCATGGAAAAGTTACTTATCTCTCTGAGCCTCAGTTTTCTCAGTTGTAAAATATGGTGTAAATAAGTGAGCTGGCTAAAGTGTTTACCACAGACCCAGTTTGGATCTTTTATATAAATAAGAATTAACTAGAAAACCCTTTTATTTTAGTTATATTCCAACAATCTACCCTACATTTTCTTCTAAGTGTCAAAGAACCTGACCAAAGACTTAGGGCAATATAGATTTACTGAAAATTGACCATCAAGGTCAAATCTATTATATTTCTTATGCGTTCAGGCAAGGATCCTGTTCTCTTATGGCCAATTAGGCACAGATAGGACTTCTATATAAAAGTGTATCTAAAATCTCTCTCCTAATTGCTTTATTTTATTATCTATGAAATAATATCATATTTTCTGAAGTGGTAGAAAGGACCTGATGAGTTCTTTATCTTTGGACTAGTGTTCTGATTAATCTGTTGTTAGCCTCTACATTTCATCTTTTAAACACCCTTCAGGGGATTGAGTATAGGCATTTAAGAGGCCTGAAATTCAAGGTTACCTGGCATAATGAAGAATGTGAACATTTCAGGCTAACAATTAGTATGGTGGCCTGAACATAACTGAACACTGCTTTGAAAATTCAAGAATCCTGAAATGCGTTTATTTCAGCACACTAATGATTAATAACTCAGCACACAGGGAGCTGAAAGTGAATGAGACAGAAACTCTGGACCACACCTCAGAAGTTGATTTCTTTAAAATGAAATTCTTCTATGTCCTTATTTTAAATATTTGCCTCTTTCTTTTAAAGGAATGAGTTTAATTTCATCAAGTGATCTGAAAAATGTAGTTCTGATTATTTCAGATTTAAGAATAGAAATCGGGAGGATCTTAGCATTCAGAAAACAAGTTGTTGTGCAGGTACATTTTCTCCATCCCTGCTTCAATGCCACATATTTTAATGGCATACACTATAGACTCAGTGGATGTTTCTCTGCCTGGAAAACATCCTTTTCAAGTAGTATAATATATAAACCAATTAGGGAGGCAGTGACTGACAAATCTTACAATACATCGTCTAAGACAAGCTTTTAAAACGACCCCTTCCGGGACTCTATCTCAGATACATGGGTTAAGAAATTCTAGGGGTGGAGTCCTCAGATCCATAATTAAAGAAGAAAACTCTCCAGGTGATTTGGTGCATGAGTTCTGTGGATATGCATTTGAGTACTAGTAGAGAGCAAATGGAGAGTGGTGTGTGTATTTTGTGCTAATGTGAATCCCCTTTTGCCCACAGGCACATTTCTGACAGTCATTATAGGTATAATCAGTGATTCTGCTGATTGCAGTTTTTCCTCTCTCTAGTTATGCCCCAGATGTGCTGTAATTCAAAATGAAGCTCCATCTTAACTATAGGAAGGGAAGGTAACATTTCTCACAGAATGGAATCCTTACTCACTTATAAATATTCTCTCTCTCTCTTTGGAGGCATTCTACTGAGAAAACACTGAAAATAAGGTGCAGATATGTGTGTATTTATGTGCATATATGAGTGTGTATTTTTTCCCTAGAATAATAACAGTTTTGATGAGAAACCCTTTTATTAGGATTATTGCATAAGGGGCTATAAACACTTTCTTAGGTAAATTGCCATTTTGTAAACTCCTAGCTTAAATTATTCAGCTGTGGTTACTATGGAACCGCGAGCCTTGTTCACTTTGCAGAGGAAAATTCTAATGGTCCTCCAGTGTCCCCAGACTGTGGAAGAGCTCATTAAAGGAAAAGTACTGTTCTCTCTGCTAAAGACACATGAGCCAACTGCAGAATGTCCACATTAGAGTTTTAGGTGTACATTTTATTTGGCAGAGCTTGCACTTTCAGATGGGGCTTGTCTTTGAAATTTAAGATGCCTCCCTGCTGGAAATAGTTACCATGTTAGGCAGGTCCACTCAGTCCCAGGGATCTGATATTTTAGAATAATAAAACTAGCTTCATCTTGTTGGATAGGATGGTTGAAATGATTTATTTACCATTTATTAATTTAATATTTAATATGTATATAATTTCATGTATATATTCTCCTCATGATTCTAAAGGAGGATTACTCCATTTTACCAAGGAGGAAAGAGATCCAGAGTAGTTGGATAAACTAGGCAAGTAGGTAAAGATCTCTGGATGAAAGTGAAAGAGGAGAGTGAAAAAATTGGCTTAAGCTCAACATTCAGAAAATGAAGATCATGGCATCCGGTGCCATCACTTCATGGCAAACAAATGGGGAAAAAGTGGAAACAGTGGCTGACTTTATTTTGGGGGGCTCCAAAATCACTGTAGATGGTGACTATAGCCATGAAATTAAAAGATGCTTACTCCTTGGCAGGAAAGTTATGACCAACCTAGATAGCTTATTAAAAGGCAGAGACATTATTTTGTCAACAAAGATCTGTCTAGTCAAGGCTATGTTTTTTTCCAATAGTCATGTATGGATGTGAGAGTTGTACTATGAAGAAAGCTGGGGATTAAAGAATTGATGCCTTTGAACTGTGGTGTTGGAGAAGATTCTTGAGAGTCCCTTGGACTGCAAGGAGATCCAACCAGTCCGTCCTAAAGGAGATCAGTCCTGGGTGTTTATTGGAAGGACTGATGTTGAAGCTGAAACTCCAATATTTTGGCCACCCGATGCGAAAAGCTGACTCATTTGACAAGACCCTGGCGCTGGGAAAGACTGAGGGCAGGGGGAGAAGGGGACAACAGAGGATGAAATGATTGGATGGCATCACCGACTCAATGGACATGAGTTTGGGTAAACTCCGGGAGTTGGTGATGGATAGGGAGGCCTGGCATGCTACAGTTCATGGGGCCACAAAGAGTTGGACACAACTGAGCGACTGAACTGAACTGAAAGTAAACGAGGCTGGATTTGAACCAAGTTCTAACTCTAAATCCCAGACTTCCTCTCTAAGTTAGAATGTAGAGTGTAGGCTCAGTGGTGTGGAACCTTTGATTGCTACTTATTATTCTTCAAGAACCAAATTGTTTGTCTCACCTATGCTGTCTTCTTTAATCATTTTAACATGGTTTCACAGGTGAGGAGAGGAATTTAAGGGTCAGGGAGATAATGCTTAACTAAGGAGTTCAAAGGCCTAGAGGATGCACAGATAGGGAATAGAATGCTGGTCTCCTGACAGCAAGAGCAGACTTTCCACACTGGATTTTGCCCCCGCTCTTGTCAGGGGTCAATCTGCTTGAGGTTATGTGTCTAACAGCAGCTTCTGGCTGAGTGAAGGGAGAACTGGGCATAGAGAGTTAGATATTGGAAAAGAAGAGATGGGAGAGAATAGGTGAAGATTGTAAGAATAAGGCAAAGGGATCCAGATGACAGGCTCATTATACCTATTCACAGTTGTGTCCAAATTGCCTTAGTGTTGGGGTTGATACTCTTGATTTCCAGGAGGTATGAAGCCTCAGTTAATGAAGCAAACTGCATTTCTTAGAAGAGTCTTAAAAATATTACAACCCTTTCCCCCCTCTGGGTTTCGTTGTCTCAACTTTCACCTTTCACATTCAAAAGCAACTGCTTAATAAGCCTGAAAGAGTCTCCCCAAATTACTCTTCAGCCTGTGAAGTGCTTTTAACTTTTATACCAAGTTATCAGTGCCTGACAAGGTTTTCTCTCTACTATTAGAGGTAATGTCTCTCCACAGTAGGCACTAAGTGGTTGGTGTCCTCAAAGAACAAATTAGCTTTTAAAAGAAAGATGACAAGGTGATATGTAAGCAAGTGATTGAACCCACCTAAAGTACTTAATCATGGTCTGAGGAGTAGGTCTGAAATTCTGGTATATATGAAATGAACTTGTTAGAAGTATGTTTTTCTGGGACCCATCTTCTGACCTAGGGTTTTCAATTCAGAAAGTCTGAGCTTAGAAATCTGCCTTCTTAACAAGGGCCCAGGTGATTTGACTCTAAGAAGTTCCTGGACTGCACTTTGAGAAATTCTCATTTACAGACTTGCTATTTAAAGTGTGGCCCTAACCCTCAAAATGGACATCACCTGGGAACTAAAAAAATGCAGAATTGCAGGTCTAATCCCCAGCCTTCCAAATCAGAATCTGAATTTTGTTTAACAACAGAAATTTATTGTTTCACAACTCTCACTGCTGGAAGCTCAAGATCAAGATGGTAGCAGGTTTGATTTATACTGAGGCCTCTCTCCTTAGCTTGCAAATGGCCATGTTCATGCTGTGTCCTCATGTGGTCTTTCCTCTGTGTGCCTCTCTGCATGCCCAAACTTGGTGCCTCTCTGCGAGCCCAAATTTCTTCTTTTTATATCAGGCAGATTGGATTAGGACATCACTGAATTTAATTGCCTCTTTAAAGGCTCCTAACAGAAGCAGAAGATATTAAGAAGAGGTGGCAAGAATACACAGAAGAACTGTACAAAAAAGTTTTTCATGACCCAGATAATCACGATGGTGTGATCACTCACCTAGAGCCAGACATCCTGGAATGTGAAGTCAAGTGGGCCTTAGAAAGCATCACTGTGAATAAAGGTAGTGGAGTTGATGGGAATCCAGTTGAGCTATTTCAAATCCTGGAAGATGATGCTGTGAAAGAGCTGCATTCAATATGCTAGTAAATTTGGAAAATTCAGTAGCGGCCTCAGGACTGGAAAGGTCAGTTTTCATTCCAGTCCCTAAGAACGACAATGCCAAAGAATGCTCAAACTACCACACAATTGTATTCATCTCACACACTACTAAAGTAATGCCCCAAATTCACCAAGCCAGGATACAGCAGTGCATGAACCATGAATTTCCAGGTATTCAAGCTGGTTTTAGAAAAGACAGAGGAAACAGATCAAATTGCCAACATTTATTGGATCTTCACAAAAGGAATAGAGTTCCAGAAAAACATCTATTTCTACTTTATTGACTTGCCAAACCTTTGACTGTATGGATCATAACAAACTGTGGAAAATCCTGAAAGAGATGGGAATAGCAGACAACCTGACCTGCCTCCTGAGAAACCTGTATGCAGGTCAGGAAGCAGCAGTTAGAACTGGATATGGAACAACAGACTGATTCCAAATAGGAAAAGGAATAGGTCACAGTTGTGTATTGTCACTGTGCTTATTAACTTATATGTGGTGTACATTATGGGCAATGCTGGGCTGGATGAAGCACAAGCTAAAATCAAGATTGCCGGGAGAAATATCAATTACCTCAGATATGCAGATGACACCACCCTTATGGCAGAAAGAGAAGAACTAAAGAGCCTCTTGATGAAATTGAAAGAGGAGAGTGCATGGTGTTAGAAAGTGTTCTAGTTTTATTCTTTTACAAGTGGTTGACCAGTTTTCCCAGCACCACTTGTTAAAGAGATTGTCTTTAATCCATTGTATACTCTTGCCTCCTTTGTCGAAGATAAGGTATTCATAGGTGTGTGGATTTATCTCTGGGCTTTCTATTTTGTTGCACTGATCTATATTTCTGTCTTGGTGCCAGTACAATACTGTCTTGATGACTGTGGCTTTGTAGTAGAGCCTGAAGTCAGGCAGGTTGATTCCTCCAGTTCCATTCTTCTTTCTCAAGATTGCTTTGGCTATTCAAGGTTTTTCATATTTCCATATAAATTGTGAAATTATTTGTTCTAGCTCTGTGAAAAATACCACTGGTAGCTTGATAGGGATTGCATTGAATCTGTAGATTGCTTTGGGTCGTTTACTCATTTTCACTATACTGATTCTACTGATCCATGAACACGGTGTATTTCTCCATCTATTAGTGTCCTCTTTGATTTCTTTCACCAGTGTTTTGTAGTTTTATATATATAGGTCTTCAGTTTCTTTAGGTATATATATTCTTAAGTATTTTATTCTTTTCATTGCAATGGTGAATGGAATTGTTTCCTTAATTTTTTTTTCTACTTTCTCATTATTAGTGTATAGGAATGCAAGAGATTTCTGTGTGTTGTTTTTATATACTGCAACTTTACTATATTCATTGATTAGCTCTAGTAATTTTTTGGTGGAGTCCTTAGGGTTTTCTATGTAGAGGATCATGATCATGTCATCTGCAAACAGTGAGAGTTTTACATCTTCTTTTCCAACTTGGATTTCTTTAATTTCTTTTTCTGCTCTGATTGCTGCGGCCAAAACTTCCAGAATTATGTTGAATAGCAGCGGTGAAAGTGGGCATCCTGTCTTGTTCCTGACTTTAGGGGAAATGCTTTCAATTTTTCACCATTGAGGATATTATTTCCTGTGGATGTGTCATATATAGCTTTTATTATGTGAAGTATGTTCCTTCTATTCCTGCTTTCTGGAGAGTTTTTAATCATAAATGGATGTTGAATTTTGTCAAAGGCTTTCTCTGCATCTATTGAGATAATCATATGGCTTTTACTTTTCAATTTGTTAATGTGGTGAATTACACTGATTGATTTGTGGATACTGAAGAATCCTTGCATCCCTGGGATAAATATGTATTTTTGAGGTCTTTCACCAATGTTTTCTAGTTTTCTATATATATGCCTTTAGTTTCTTTAGGTAGATATATCCCTAAGTGTTTTATTCTTTTCATTGCAATGGTGAATGGAATTTTTTCTTAATTTCTTTTTCCATTTTCTCATTATTAGTGTATTGGAATGCAAAGGATTTCTGTGTGTTGATTTTATATCCTGAAACCTTATATTGATTAGTTCTAGTAATTTTGTGATGAAGTCTTTTAGGTTTTCAATGGAGAGGATCATGTCATCTGCAAACAGGGCGAGTTTTACTTCTTCTTTTCCAATTTGGATTACCTTTATTTCTTTTTCTGTTCTGATTGTTTTGGCCAAAACTTCAAGAACTATGTTGAACAGTAATGGTAAAAGTGGGCACCCTTGTCTTGTTCCTGACTTTAGGGGAAGTGCTTTCAATTTTTCACCATTAAGGATAATGTTTGCTGTGGGTTTGTCATATATAGCTTTTATTATGTTGAGGTAAGTTTCTTCTATTCCTGCTTGCTGGAGAGTTTTTGTCATGAATGGATGTTGAATTTTGTCAAAGGCTTTCTCTGCACCTATTGAGATAATCATATGGCTTTTATTTTTTCAATTTGTTAGTGTGGTGAATTACATTGAATGATTTGTGGATACTGAAGAATCCTCGCACCCCTGGGATAAAGCCCACTTGGTCATGGTGTATGATCTTTATAATGTGTTCTTGGATTGTGATTGCTAGAATTTTGTTAAAGATTTTTGTATCTCTGTTCACCAGTGATATTGACCTGTAGTTTTCTTTTTGTGTGGCATCTTTGTCAGGTTTTGGTGTTAGGATGATGGTGGCCTCATAGAATGAGTGTGGAAGTTTACCTTCCTCTGCAACTTTCTGAAAGAGTTTGAGTGGAATAGGCGTTAGCTGTTCATTAAATTTTTCGTAGAACTCAGCTGTGAAACCGTCTGGACCTGGGCTTTTGTTTGCTAGAAGATTTCTGATTACAGTTTCAATTTCCATGCTTGTGATGTGTCTGTTAAGATTTTCTATTTCTTCCTGGTTCAGTTTTGGAAAGTTGTACTTTTCTAAGAAATTGTCCATTTCTTCCAGGTTGTCCAATTTGTTGGCATATAATTGTTGATAGTAGTCTCTTATGATCATTTGTATTTCTGTGTTGTCTGTTGTGATCTCCCCATTTTCATTTCTAATTTTATTGATTTGATTTTTCTCCCTTTGTTTCTCGATGAGTCTGGCTAATTGTCTGTCAATTTTATTTATCCTTTCAAAGAACCAACTTTTGGCTTTGTTGATTTTTGCTATGGTCTCTTTTGTTTCTTTTGCATTTATTTCTGCCCTTATTTTTAAGATTTCTTTCCTTCTACCAACTCTGGGGTTCTCTATTTCTTACTTTTCTAGTTGCTTTAGGTGTATGTTTAGGTTGTTTATTTGACTTTTTTCTTGTTTCCTGAGGTATGCCTCTATTGCTATGAACTTTTGCCTTAACACTGCTTTTACAGTGTCCTACAGGTTTTGTAGAGGAGCCATCCCACATTGAAGGTCAGAAAAGGTGGTGGTGAGGAAATACCGCTCATCCAAGGTAAGAAGCAGTGGCTGCGCCTTGGGGAGCAGCTGTGAAGAGATACCCCACACCGGTAAGAGAAACCCAAGTAAGATGGTAGGTGTTGCAAGAGGCCATCAGAGGGCAGACACACTGAAACCATACTCACAGAAAACTAGTCAATCTAATCATGCTAGGACCACAGCCATGTCTAACTCAATGAAACTAAGTCATGCCCATGGGGAAACTCAGGATGGGTGGGTCACGGTGGACAGAATGTGGTCTGACAGAATGTGGTCCACTGGAAAAAGGAACGGCAAACTACTTCAGCATGCTTGCCTTGAGAACCCCATGAATGATATCAAAAGGCAAAATGATAGGATACTGAAACAGGAACTCCCCAGGTCAGTAGGTTCCTAATATGCTGTTGGAGATTCGTAGAGAAATAATTCTAGAAAGGATGAAGGGATGGAGCCAAAGCAAAAGCAATACCCAGCTGTGGATGTGACAGGTGATAGAAGCAAGGTCCAATGCTGTAGAGAGTAATATTGCACAGGAACCTGGAATGTCAGGTCCATGAATCAAGGCAAATTAGAAGTGGTCAAACAAGACATGACAAGAGTGAACACTGACATTCTAGGAATCAGCGAACTAAAATGGACTGGAATGGGTGAATTTACCTCAGATAACCATTATATCTACTACTGCAGGCAGGAATCCCTCAGAAGAAATGGAGTAGCCATCATGGTCAACAAAAAAGTCCAAAATTAAGCACTTGGATGCAGTCTCAAAAATGACAGTATGATCTCTATTCATCTCCAAGACAAACCTTTCAATATCACAGTAATCCAAGTCTATGCCTCAACCAGTAATGCTGAAGAAGCTGAAGTTGAATGGTTTTATGAAGACCTACAAGACCTTTTGGAACTAACACCCAAAAAAGATGTCCTTTTCATTATAGGGGACTGAAATGCAAAAGTTGGAAGTCAAGAAACACCTGGAGTAACAGGCAAATTTGGCCTTGGAATGCAGTATGAAGCCAGGTCAAGAATAAAAAGGTTTTGCCAAGAAAACACACTGGCCATAGCAAATAGCTTCTTCCAACAAAACAAGAGAAGACTCTACACATAGACATCACCAGATTGTCAACATCAAAATGATATTGATTATAATATTTGCAGCAAAAGATGGAGAAGCTCTATACAGTCAATGCAAAAAAGACCAGGAGATGACTATTGTTCAGATCATGAACTCCTTATTACCAAATTCAGACTGAAATTGGAGAAATTAGGAAAACCGATAGACCATTCAGGTATGACCTAAATCAAATCCCTGATGATTATACAGTGGAAATGAGAAACAGATTTAAGGGCCTAGATCTAATAGATAGGGTGCCTGATGAAATATGGAAGGAGGTTCGTGACATTGAACAAGAGACAGGGATCAAGACCATCCCCATGGAAAAGGAATGAAAAAAAAAAATGGTTGTCTGGGGAGGCCTTACAAATAGATGACAAAAGAAGAGAAGTGAAAAGGAAAGATATAAGCATCTGAAAGCAGAATTCCAAAGAATAGCAAGAAGAGATAAGAAAGCCTTCTTCATGATCAATGAAATGAAATAGAGGAAAACAACAGAA
>SJYC01126848.1:0-33644 GCA_006408675.1 Madoqua kirkii
CAAAGAATGCTCAAACTACCACACAATTGCACTCATCTCACATGCTAGTAAAGTAATGCTCAAAATTCTCCAAGCCAGGCTTCAGCAATATGTGAACTGTGAACTCCCTGATGTTCAAGCTGGTTTTAGAAAAGGCAGAGGAACCAGAGATCAAATTGCCAACATCCGCTGGAACATGGAAAAAGCAAGCAAAAACATCTATTTCTGCTTTGAGTATGCCAAAACCTTTGACTGTGTGGATCACAATAAACTTTGGAAGATTCTAAAAGAGATGAGAATACCAGACCACCTAACCTGCCTCTTAAGAAACCTGTATGCAGGTCAGGAAGCAACAGTTAGAACTGGACATGGAACAACAGACTGGTTCCAAATAGGAAAAGGAGTACATCAAGGCTGTATATTGTCACCCTGCTTATTTAACTTCTATGTAGAGTACATCATGAGAAACGCTGGACTGGAAGAAACATAAGCTGGAAAAAAGATTGCCGGGAAAAATATCAATAACCTCAGATATGCAGATGACACCACCCTTATGGCAGAAAGTGAAGAGCAGCTAAAAAGCCTCTTGATGAAAGTGAAAGGGGAGAGTGAAAAGTTGGCTTAAAGCTCAACATTCAGAAAACGAAGATCATGGCATCCGGTCCCATCACTTCATGGGAAATAGATGGGGAAACAGTGGAAACAGTGTCAGACTTTATTTTTTGGGGCTCCAAAATCACTGCAGATGGTGACTGAAGCCATGAAATTAGAAGACACTTACTTCTTGGAAGGAAAGTTATGACCAACCTAGATAGTATATTCAAAAGCAGAGACATTACTTTGCCAACAAAGTTCTATCTAGTCAAAGCTATGGTTTTACCTGTGGTCATGTACGGATGTGAGAGTAGGACTCTGAAGATGACTGAGTGCCGTAGAATTGATGCTTTTGAACTGTGGTGTTGGAGAAGACTCTTGAGTCCCTTGGACTGCAATGAGATCCAACCAGTCCATTCTGAAGGAGATTAGCCCTGGGATTTCTTTGGAAGGAATGATGCTGCAGCCGAAATTCCAGTACTTTGTCTACCTCGTGCGAAGAGTTGACTCTTTGGAAAAGACTCTGATGCTGGGAGGGATTGGGAGCAGGAGGAGAAGGGTCGACCGAGGATGAGATGGCTGGATGGCATCACGGACTTGATGAACGTGAGTCTGAGTGAACTCCGGGAGATGGTGATGGACAAGGAGGCCTGGCGTGCTGCGATTTTGGGGTCGCAAAGAGTCGGACACGACTGAGCTACTGAACTGAACTGAACTGAATCCTGAGGCAAGCGAGGCAGATCTGAAGCCTGGCAGTCAAATGCCAAAGTTCCTGAGCTTAGCCAATCACCATGCTGCCTCTGTCACACTTGGTCAGTCACACATTTGGAGCCAACAATACTGGCAGTTAATTGCCAAACTGAATACACTGCTTCAAATACTTCCCCCTACCATCTCGAGCCATGGCTGGGAGGCAAGTGAGGGCTGCTGGGAGCATTCAGGGTCACTGTTCCCTGAACACCACCTTCTCTGGGTGGGGCTTGTGTGGCCAGAGGAACCTCCCCCCCAAGCCACTGGGGCAGTCGGGGATATCCATTCCCATCAGGTGACAGACCTGGGACATGCAGGGTATACATGGATGCTTTGTCCTCTCCAGGATGGCCCTGGGTCTCTTCTCACCAAGCTGGTCCCCACACTAATGAGGCCTGCTCTGGGACTAACTGTGGCCTCCTTGCTTACAACAAGAGAGAGAGCAGAAGAGACCTGGACATCTTTTGATAACCCTACTTATTATCATAGGATTGCACCTGAATGATGACTTTTCTCCTCCATTCTTTCATTGCTGTCACCAGATGATACATTATACTTTTATTTGCCAGTGATTCTTAGAAATGGTCCTTCCTGTTGGTAATGATGTTGAGTTTTGGTCAGAGAGAACTGTGGGTATAGGAAAGGGGTATCTCTTCTTTCTGGGCATCTAATTCTTTCTGCAGACAGCTGAACAAGTCTGTGATTGGAGAAGGTGCCACAGACAGCAGTGTTATCTAAATGGGCTCAGCAGTCAAGCATACATTAGTTTAGTATAATAACTTTCTGTATCCAGAAATGCCCTGAATTTAGACATACTCTCTCTGAACCAGGGTCTAGAGATGAGTGAAGAGGACGGCCATGGACATAAAGAGAATAGCCAAACCATTTTGCTGTTTATGTGCCACTGAACAAGCCCTGCTGGATTATCAGGCAGGTTTAGGAGTTGACTATAAGAGGCCTGGCGTGCTGCAATTCGTGGGGTCGCAAAGAGTCGGACCCGACTGAGCGACTGAACTGAATTGAACTGATAGTACAAATTACAGACTCAACGGACAAGAGTTTGAGCAAGTTCTGGGAGATGGTGAAAGACAGGAAAGCCTGGTGTGCTGCTGTCCACGGGGTCACAGAGTCAGACACGACTGAGTGACTGAACTGAATAGTCCAAATTCCTCTTCTAAGGACACCAGATGGATTAAATTAGGCCCCACACTAATTTAATACTAACCTCATTTCAACCTATTTCCCTCTTTAAAGACCTCATTTCCAGATACAGTCAAATCCCAAGATACTGGGGGTTAGGACTTCAGTGTGTGAATTCAGGAGAGGGCACAATCTGGCCCATAACACCCTGCCTTTGTCCCCTGAAAATTCACATCTTTCTCACATGCAAAATACTTTCAACTCCATCCCCAAAGCTCCAGAGACTTCAATCATTTCAGCCTCAACTAAATTACACCTAAATTGGGTTTGTATGAGACCTGCAGTGTGGTTCATCCTGAGGCCACAGGTCTTTTCTTTCTTTGGATCACATAACCCAGAAATGCAGAGCTTCTTTGAAAGCTCTTACTGAGTGTTTCTCACTATGCCCTTTCCAATGCCCCCTAGTAAGTTCTACCTATGGTGTCCACTCAGCAGACAGGAAAAGACTGAGGTCTATGGAACTGCTGGTCTCCAGGGGTCTTCCCTGGAGAAGTGGGTCTTCTCCACTGTCTTCCCATCACTTCCATTTCCCTCTCCTCACTAACAGGACCCCCCTCTGTTGAAAGGTAGCAACCTGCTCCACTCAGATATATTTTTAAGCCTCCTGTGTCAAGGGTAGGGGTGTGGAGGTCCAATGAGATAGGGAGGAGCCCAGGAGAGCTCTGTAATGGGGTCAACCTCATGGAACTACAGGTTCCATGACTTGATAACAGAAGGATGGAGCAGAAAAGCAAGAGGAGCCTGAGTCTCTGATGGTCTCACGGCATTGATGCCAAAAGCTTGGGCTCTGTGCATTATGCCAAATCAAATCTCAGAGACAGAGTTTTGGGTGAAGTAGAAAAGAATAGCTTTATTGCTTTCCCAGGCAAAGGAGGATGCATCTGGCTCTGCTCATCCCAACCCAGGAGGATTTGGTGAGAAGTTTTATACCCGTGGTTCAAGGATGAGGCTGCTGAAAAGATTAGGGGGTGTGCAGGGCCTGTACTCCTCTAATCTGGCCTCAGCTGGTCTTTCCTCTGGAATGAAGAATGCTAACATCTTCCATTTGTTATTACTGTTGAGTCACTCAGTCGTATCTGACTCTGCAACCTCATAGACTGCAGCATATCAGGTTTACCTGTCCTCACCATCACCTGGAGCATCCTCAAACTTGTGTCCACTGAGTCGGTGATGCCACCCAACCATCCCATCCTCTGAGGGCCCCTTCTTTTCTGTCTTTCAACCTTTCCCAGCATCACAGTCTTTTCCAATGAGTTGGCTCTTTGTATCAGGTGGCCAAATTAATAGAGCTTCAGCTTCAGCTCCAGCATCCAATAGCTCAAAGATATTGTCATGTGTATTTCCTGAGGTAGAACCATGACGGTGCTCCAAGCCTTCACTACTGTCTCATGGCTGCACCTCCCTTGTCTCTGCATCCCATCCCTTCCCTGATTAGGGACTTTGGGTATTTTCCTTTTGGAGCTCAGGGAAGATCATGGAAGCTGCAGTCTGCCCCCTACAAACAAGGAATGGAGGACAGAAAAGGCTTCCATGCCCAGGAGTCCCACAAGGTCTTTCTCAGTTTTACCACCAACTCATTATCCTTGAACTGTGCATTTTGGAACTCACATTAAGTGAGAGAAAATAGATGCCTATCTTTCTTAAGGGACTATTTCAGGTCTCTGTCAACAGGGTCATTAAAGAGAACTTGCCTTCTGACACTAGGGGGATGCTGCAGTCCACACTCGGGAGCTAATTAGTTGTGGCTTTCATGTGACCTTTTTTCTATGAAGAATCAGGGATGCCGCAGAGAGAAACCTCACCCAGTTAATCTGCCTCCCACTGTCAAACAGGGGGTGGAGGGACATCAAGAGAGGACAGGAGGTGGCCAAAGACAGGCAGGAAGGGCACCCGGGAGGAGGAGGAAGAGAGAAGGGCAGCCAGAAAGCAGTGCTACATGGAGGAGGCAGCACTGTTGGGCTGAACCCACAGGTTTGCAAGTTCTGTGCTTGCCCAGCCTCAAGAGCAAAGAAAGAGGCTGGTGTCAGCAGCGGTTTAATGAATGGAACACCTTACATGTCTGAAGCCAGGTCCTGGAGAGACACCCCACTGTGTGCAGTGGATAGCAGGCAGAGCCTAGAAATCTTTACTACTGGGGATATGGGGAGGTTACCAGTTGAAACAGGAATCAGAGTTCTTCTTGCATGCAGAGCTGAAGAATGAACCTCATGAACACACAAACACTCAAGCAAATAGAATTTATTAAAGAGAAGGAAAGTACAAAGTTTTCAACATAGACACTGAGAGGGAGTAAAGAGTCCCCCTAAGGAAGACTTACAGAAATTTATATCCTTACCAGTATTAATCTGTACATTTTTGGTTGGCTCCTGTCATTAAGATACATCATTTTTAACCAATTAGTTTGAAGGTCAAGATGTTTAACTTAACATCTTTATGGCTTCTCTTGATTCTTGGCTTAAGTCGTCACCCTTTTTCATGCCCCCTGGCCATTGTACAATGGACCAGATGTATGGGTTAAAAATTAACAGTCACCAATTGTTTTTCCCTCAGGCACATGGTACAGAAGTTAATTACTGCCTCCTCTGGATCTGAGTGCTGATGATTTATCAGACCAAGGACACACTCCAGGAATTCAGGACAAAGGGTAGAGCTTCAGGTTAAAATGGAGCAAGATGTTTATTGAATGAAAATAAGACTGAGGTCTCAGAGTCCTACACTGACTGCCTAGCAATTTCTACCTCACAGTTATGGGGGATGTGATGTCAGATTGGCTCATTGGTTACCAGGAAAACCGGCAGACAAGCACGATCCTCTTTACCCCTTTGAGTAATGATTTTTGTTGTTGTTATTGTTTTTGGCCACACTGCCAGTATGTGTGATTCTAATTCCCCAAACAGGGATTCAGGCTGGGCCCCTTGCATTGGAAATGCAGAGTCTTAACCGCTGGACCACCAGGGAGTCCTGCACTGCCCCTTTGATAAGCTAACATGGTAGAAGCATTCCAATCTAAAGATTAGAATAATCACTAGGTGAAACAGGGGGCATTAACTCATCAGGAAGGTCAGTCATGGTTGTGGGACATGAAAAGATGCTCAACATCACTCATTATCAGAGAAATGCAAATCAAGACCACAATGAGGTACCGTTTCACACCAGTCAGAATGGCTGTGACCCAAAAGTCTACAAGCAATAAATGATGGAGAGGGTGTGGAGAAAAGGGAACCCTCTTACACTGTTGGTGGGAATGCAAACTAGTACAGCCACTATGGAGAACAGTGTAAAGTTTTATACCCGTGGTTCAAGGATGAGGCTGCTGAAAAGATTAGGGGGTGTGCAGGGCCTGTACTCCTCTAATCTGGCCTCAGCTGGTCTTTCCTCTGGAATGAAGAATGCTAACATCTTCCATTTGTTATTACTGTTGAGTCACTCAGTCGTATCTGACTCTGCAACCTCATAGACTGCAGCATATCAGGTTACCTGTCCTCACCATCACCTGGAGCATCCTCAAACTTGTGTCCACTGAGTCGGTGATGCCACCCAACCATCCCATCCTCTGAGGGCCCCTTCTTTTCTGTCTTTCAACCTTTCCCAGCATCACAGTCTTTTCCAATGAGTTGGCTCTTTGTATCAGGTGGCCAAATTAATAGAGCTTCAGCTTCAGCTCCAGCATCCAATAGCTCAAAGATATTGTCATGTGTATTTCCTGAGGTAGAACCATGACGGTGCTCCAAGCCTTCACTACTGTCTCATGGCTGCACCTCCCTTGTCTCTGCATCCCATCCCTTCCCTGATTAGGGACTTTGGGTATTTTCCTTTTGGAGCTCAGGGAAGATCATGGAAGCTGCAGTCTGCCCCCTACAAACAAGGAATGGAGGACAGAAAAGGCTTCCATGCCCAGGAGTCCCACAAGGTCTTTCTCAGTTTTACCACCAACTCATTATCCTTGAACTGTGCATTTTGGAACTCACATTAAGTGAGAGAAAATAGATGCCTATCTTTCTTAAGGGACTATTTCAGGTCTCTGTCAACAGGGTCATTAAAGAGAACTTGCCTTCTGACACTAGGGGGATGCTGCAGTCCACACTCGGGAGCTAATTAGTTGTGGCTTTCATGTGACCTTTTTTCTATGAAGAATCAGGGATGCCGCAGAGAGAAACCTCACCCAGTTAATCTGCCTCCCACTGTCAAACAGGGGGTGGAGGGACATCAAGAGAGGACAGGAGGTGGCCAAAGACAGGCAGGAAGGGCACCCGGGAGGAGGAGGAAGAGAGAAGGGCAGCCAGAAAGCAGTGCTACATGGAGGAGGCAGCACTGTTGGGCTGAACCCACAGGTTTGCAAGTTCTGTGCTTGCCCAGCCTCAAGAGCAAAGAAAGAGGCTGGTGTCAGCAGCGGTTTAATGAATGGAACACCTTACATGTCTGAAGCCAGGTCCTGGAGAGACACCCCACTGTGTGCAGTGGATAGCAGGCAGAGCCTAGAAATCTTTACTACTGGGGATATGGGGAGGTTACCAGTTGAAACAGGAATCAGAGTTCTTCTTGCATGCAGAGCTGAAGAATGAACCTCATGAACACACAAACACTCAAGCAAATAGAATTTATTAAAGAGAAGGAAAGTACAAAGTTTTCAACATAGACACTGAGAGGGAGTAAAGAGTCCCCCTAAGGAAGACTTACAGAAATTTATATCCTTACCAGTATTAATCTGTACATTTTTGGTTGGCTCCTGTCATTAAGATACATCATTTTTAACCAATTAGTTTGAAGGTCAAGATGTTTAACTTAACATCTTTATGGCTTCTCTTGATTCTTGGCTTAAGTCGTCACCCTTTTTCATGCCCCCTGGCCATTGTACAATGGACCAGATGTATGGGTTAAAAATTAACAGTCACCAATTGTTTTTCCCTCAGGCACATGGTACAGAAGTTAATTACTGCCTCCTCTGGATCTGAGTGCTGATGATTTATCAGACCAAGGACACACTCCAGGAATTCAGGACAAAGGGTAGAGCTTCAGGTTAAAATGGAGCAAGATGTTTATTGAATGAAAATAAGACTGAGGTCTCAGAGTCCTACACTGACTGCCTAGCAATTTCTACCTCACAGTTATGGGGGATGTGATGTCAGATTGGCTCATTGGTTACCAGGAAAACCGGCAGACAAGCACGATCCTCTTTACCCCTTTGAGTAATGATTTTTGTTGTTGTTATTGTTTTTGGCCACACTGCCAGTATGTGTGATTCTAATTCCCCAAACAGGGATTCAGGCTGGGCCCCTTGCATTGGAAATGCAGAGTCTTAACCGCTGGACCACCAGGGAGTCCTGCACTGCCCCTTTGATAAGCTAACATGGTAGAAGCATTCCAATCTAAAGATTAGAATAATCACTAGGTGAAACAGGGGGCATTAACTCATCAGGAAGGTCAGTCATGGTTGTGGGACATGAAAAGATGCTCAACATCACTCATTATCAGAGAAATGCAAATCAAGACCACAATGAGGTACCGTTTCACACCAGTCAGAATGGCTGTGACCCAAAAGTCTACAAGCAATAAATGATGGAGAGGGTGTGGAGAAAAGGGAACCCTCTTACACTGTTGGTGGGAATGCAAACTAGTACAGCCACTATGGAGAACAGTGTGGAGATTCCTTAAAAAACTGGAAATAGAACTGGCTTATGACCCAGCAATCCCACTGCTGGGCATACACACGGAGGAAACCAGAATTGAAAGAGACACGTGTACCCCAGTGTTCATCACAGCACTGTTTATAATAGCCAGGACATGGAAGCAACCTAGATGTCCATCATCAGATGAATGGATAAGAAAGCTGTGGTACATATACACAATGGAGTATTACTCAGCCATTAAAAAGAATACATTTGAATCAGTTCTAATGAGGTGGATGAAACTGGAGCCAAAGTAAGCCAGAAAGAAAAACACCAATACAGTATACTAACATATATATATATGGAATTTAGAAAGATGGTAATGATAACCCTGTATGTGAGACAGCAAAAGAGACACAGATATATAGAACGGACTTTTGGACTCAGCGGGAGAGCAAGAGGGTGGGATGATTTGAGAGAGTGGCATTGAAACATGTATACTATCATGTAAGAAATGAATTGCCAGTCTATGATTGATTCAGGATACAGGATGCTTGGGGCTGGTGCACGGGGAAGATCCAGAGAGATGATATGGGGTGGGAAGTGGGAGGGGGGTTCAGGACTGGGAACTCATATACACCCACGGTGAATTCATTTCAATGTACGGCAAAATCAATACAGTATTATAAAGCAAAATAAAGTAAAAATTAAAAAAAAATTATTTTAATGAAAAGTCACCCTGCATGTAATTTCTAGTATAAAATTTTGCTTGAGTTCTATAGTGTCTCAGCTCCTGAGATGCTCTCACATTAACTGATTTGCGTAAACATGATCATTAAAATAAGGTTCCCATATTGTAAAGAATGCGGGAATACACATACTGAAGTTTAATGTCAAATTTTACATTTTCTTCTCCTGGAAACAAAGATTGAGGAACAAGTATTATGAGCTTTCCAACTGTTAACATTCAGGATACTCCATTAGTCAAATAGTCTATTTAAAAAATTATTCTTTTTATCTAATGTAACAAAATTAAATCTGCATATGGATGCCTAGAATTCCTTACCCATGATTCTGTTTCATTTTTAACAGCAGCCTTTAAAATGGAATGGTGCTTCTAAAAGAGTGCCTAAAATACATTTCTGAGGCAGGTCTCTGAATTTCAAATGAAATGCCTTTACAATAGGATTGCCATATCAAATACAAGATGCTTGGCAAAATTTGAATTTTAGATCAACAATTTTTTTCAGAATAAGGATGTGTCATGAAATATATGACACAAAATTATACTAAGACATGATTTACTGTTGATCTGAAATTCAAATATACCTGGGTGTCCTATATGTTTATGTGCTAAAGTTAGCAACTCTACTTTTAAAGTATAGACTGGAAAGCTGAGTCACTGCCCTAGGTAAAGTCTACTGATGGAAAGGAGCCTTTAATCCAGGAAAGCCAATTTCACACTACATCATATAGGGCTGGAGGGTCTGTTGATACTTGCTTAGTCAAGGTCTGCCTTGATGATTTCTCTCCAAAGAAAACAAAGGAACTGAAAACAATCTTGAGTTTCCTTTGCTTTTCTACCAAATTCTGAGAACCATCATCATAAAAGCCTGCATTTGACCCTTAGCAAAATTAGTGAGAAGAGGAAGGTTTTCTATGACTTAGGAAACACTCAAGTCATTCTTTGAATTGATTTCTGGTTCTAAAAGCCCCGGAAATTGTTTCTCTACTTTTATTACTTTTTCAAAGAACTTAGAATTTACTGAAGTGGACACTCTTGAGGCTATTTTGCTGGCCAAGAACTGGTAGTAAGTGGGCATCCCCATCCAGATTAGATCTGACAGAGTCCAGATCCATTTCTGCTTATTGAAAACATCACCATCTGGGACTTCCCTGGAGGTACAGTGGCTAAGACTCTCTGAACTCCCAATTCCAGGTTCTCTCCCTAGTCAGGGAACTAAGATCCCACAGGTCACAACAAAAAAAATCCTGTGTGCCGCAACTAAGATGCAGTGCAGCCAAATACATAATTTTTTATATGATGGGGGAGAAAAAAAAAGGAAACTTCCCATCTTTTCCTGCTACTACATAACAAATTAACACAGAGTTAAAGATTTACATATTTCTTAGCACAGTTCTATGGGTCAGGAATCTGGACACAGCTAAAAGGAATCCTCTGTGGTAATCAATCGGTTATGAAGGGCTGTGTTCTCATCTGAAGATTGGGCTGGATGAGAATCCATTCCCAAGCTCACTCAGGTTCCAGGTAGATTTTATTTCCTTGAAGCTGTACCTTGTGGGAGGCTGTCCTCAACTCCTAGAGGTCACCTGTGGTTTCTTGTCACGTGGGCTTCTCAATATGAGCCCTTGCTTCATCACATCAGCAAGGAGAGCCTGTCCAGTGTCTGCTAGCAAAACAGACTAAGAGAGCCTTATATAATGTAATATAACCACAGGAGCAAGAACACATCATGTCTGCTGCACTGTACTGGTTAGAAGCCAGACATAGTTCTCATCCAGGGTTAAGGGAAGGGACGGGATGAAGGGGTGAGAACCAGGAAGGAAGAATAAGGGCTCAGCCCTCAAGCTATTAGCCTACAAAGTTGCTTAAACATCTTAATGCAGATTTCAAATACAAGTAACCACACTAAAAAAATATACCTTTAGTGTCTTCTGTCTTCGAGTCACATTTTTGAACAGCCAGCATTTACTAAAATTATGAGCTCTTGGAAAACTTTAGTTGCATAGTTTCACAAAGACCCCCAGCCTAGAGCCTGAATTAGGAGTTTAAAAGAAATCAGGTTGTAAATAAAGATCTTATCAAAAATAATTCCAGTCTCAGTATTATATTTCTTCAGGCCCCCAGTGTTCAGAGTCCAACAGTGATATCAATCTGGTGATACCAGCAGAGTAGAGGGATGGGGACAATTTTACTAATAAAAAAAATCTTGGTGGCAGATCAATTTCCTTTCATTTGTACAACAGAGTGGTGTACTCTAAACCACTCTAATGACGGCATGGTCCTCTGAATTCTCCATGGCATTGGAGGGTTATCATATCCTCAGTGAGGGAACATCGTGGTTGGAGCAAAGGCAGGACAAGCTATGGTGGCAACCAGGCTGGGAGGAGCTCACGAGCACAGAACAAGGCCCAACATCAGGTTCGCATCATGCTGCTCTCCCTTGTGCAGCTGTTTCACGTGTTGGTCCCTCTGTCTGGAACATGTCTGCTAACCCTTGGCCCAGCTGGCTTCTCTCATCATCCAGGTTTCGACTTGAACGTCAGCTCCTTGAAGATGCTTCTCTGAACACAGGAGCCAAAGCAGAACTCTGGTTAGTCTCATTACTCTGCTCTGCTTCCTACACAGCACTGCCCTTGGTCCTGGAAGCAAAATCCTCCCTTATTTACATTACCATCTGTCATTGGAGTCACTCCACGTTGCCTCATGCACGATCAGGTCCTCAGTGTTGCCAGCATGCCTAGCACTTAGGAGGCTCCAGTGAGTACTTTTGGATGAATGAACACGTGGACCAGAGCCTTCATTCAACTTCTGGCTACTTCAGAAAGAAAAGCCGGTGGCAGCTTCTAAGAATCAGTGCCTGTTTCAAGCCACATCCCATATCTGCCTGCTAACTAGTGGCAGATGAAAACAGTGATTTCCACCCTTTAACAAAACCTTGAAGAGTTCAAAGTGGTCCAAGGCAAATCTCTCCGCTCACAGAGCTGGAGCCTAGTTTACTGGATGTGAAAGCTGGGGTTGGTGGTGGGGGTACATCTCGGAATGTTAGGAGGTTTTAGAGATGTGGATGTGTCTAGGGACACTTCGAAAAGTTCTAACTGCAGTACCTATACAGAGAGTGGCATTAGCTTGTGTTGAATTCTTTTACTTATTTATTTGGCTGTGCTGGGTATGCAGGATATTTAATTGCAGCATGTGGGATCTAGTTCCCTGACCAGGGATCAAACCCGGATCACCTGCATTAGGAGTGCAGAGCCTTAGCCACTGGACCACCAGGGAAGTCCATGAGCTCTTCAGAAATGATGGCAATTCTTTCAGTCTGCTCTGGGTCATGGGCAAAGCCTCTGTAGCGAAGCCCATATCACTCAGATATTAGCCAATCTGATTTCAGAAGAAATGAGGTTTCAAATCCAGATTGTCTCTAGCTGACCTAGAAAGCAAACTCTAGTCCAAATATAAGGTATTCCTGAGAAACCTGTATGTAAGGCATGAAGCAAATGTTACAATCAGACATGGAACAATGGACTGGTTCCAAACTGGGAAAGGAGAGCATCAAGGCTGTATATTGTTGCCCTGCTTATTTAACTTATATGCAGAGTGTTAGGTGCTATACATATGAGAATAACATTTCTACATGTTAAAGCATGCAGAAATGCCCATGAGTACATTGTACGAAAAGCTGGGTTGTATCACTCATAAGCTAGAATCAAGACTGCTGAGAGAAATGTCAATAACCTCAGATATGCAGATGACACCACCCTAAAGGCAGAAGGCCAAGAGGAACTAAAGGGCCTTTTGATGAAGATGAAAGAGAGAGTGGAAAAAGCTGGCTTAAAACTCAGCATTCAAAAAACTAAGATCATGGCATCCAGTCCCATCACTTTACAGCAAATAGATGGGGAAAAAATGGAAACAGTGACAGACTTTATTTTCTTGGGCTCCGAAATCACTGTGGAAGGTGACTATAGCCATGAAATTAGAAAATGCTTGCTCCTTGGAAGAAAAGTGATGAAGAACCTAGACAGCATATTAAAAAGCAGAGACATCACTTCGCTGACAAAGGTCCTTATTGTCAAAGCTGTGATTTTTCCAGTAGTTATGTATGGATGTGAGAGTTGGACCATAAAGAAGGCTGAGCACTTAAGAACTGATGCTTTTGAACTGTGGTGCTGGAGAAGACTCTTGAGAGAACCCCTTGGACAACAAGGAGATCCAGCCAGTCAATCCTAAAGGAAATCAACCACGAATATTCATTGGAAGGATGGATGCTGGAGCTCCAACACTTCAGCCACCTGATGCTGGGAAAGCTCAAGGGCAGGAAGAGAAAGGGGTGAAAGAGGATGAAATGGTTGAATGGCATCACCGACTCAATGGACATGAGTTTGAGCAAACTCTAGAAGACAGTGAGGGACAGAGAAGCCTGGTGTGCTGCAGTCAATGGGGCTGCAAAGAGGTGGACACGACTGAGCAACTGAACAACAACTACTGGGTTATAGTAAATGACTGACTGAAAGCCTCTCGGTAAGATGCTCTGACAGGGATCTAGATTAGTCACTAGCATGATAAATAAGACCATCCCTCCCAGATCTATAAAGCCAGATAGCTTGCAAGGTGCCTATGTTAGCCTATGAAACTCTAGGCTTTTTCTGGCAGCCTCCCATGATAAGAGCTGACCTGAATTAAAAGGTGCCCAAGCAGGCGGCAGAAACCGTCACCGTCGCAAAAGACTCTCCACACTGGGGAGAGAGAGGGTGGCAAAGTGGGTCAAGTATGTGAAAGCCACTGTTATGAGCTCAGTTGGACAAAGGACAAAGGAACTTCCCTGGCGGTCCAGTGGCTAAGACTTTGCGCTTCCAATGTAGGGGGGATGGGTTCAATCTCTGGCTGGGGATCTAAAAAGCCACATGGCCAAAACATTTAATATTTTTTCTAAACTTTTAAAAACAGATGTAAAGAGAGACGTCCCAATGATACCAATGCAAGTTTGCATGAGGAGAAGTGGAGATGGCCACAGAGAACTAGAAATACCATCTGCCTAATATGTGCCTCACTGCCCCAGGGGGGCTTACAGCTGAGGACTACAGACATCCCCATCACTGCTGGAAGAGACTGCAGTTATGCACAAAAGTCACTATAACTCTTTGGAAATGGTGAGCTACTTTGCTATGCAAGTTATAGCATTCTTTGCCACGAGGCCTATGAGAGCACTGGTGATGGATTCGTCACTGCCAGGCCCCCACATGCAATATTCCTCTTCCAGGGCCTTAGGCACAAGACTCAAGGATGAAAAGGAATGAGCTGGAGAGGTCTGAGAACGTCTTGAAAATGTGATGCTTGGGTTCTGTCTGAGACGTTAACTGCTGTGTGCTCAAGGATGAATTTTTGTCCGTGTCGCCTTCTTCAGTAATGAAGGGCTGCGTTGTCTGTGAAATGTCAAAAGAAGCAACTCCTCAAGGTGAAAATATACACAAACAGATGTACAGGGTAAAATACCAAATCTGACCCTCTATAGAAACTACCAAAGGGCTCAATTCATTTCACTACAAACTCTTTGCTGATAACTCATCAGCAGCTTCAGGCTCAGCAGGAACTCAATAAACACATTCCCCTCCCCCACCAAAAAATTCCCAAAGACTCATGGGCATGGATGTTGAACACAATGCTACTGATAACCGTAAGAGCACTGGAGAGGAAAAACACTGAATTTTCAGCAATAAGAACATGGATAAGCAATTATAATACAACCATTTAAAATCTCACTCTGGTTCAGGTTAGGACAGTGATAAGGTGGCACAGGGAGGTGGAGGCCCTGATGGGCACAGGTTCCCTCCCACAACCTAGCATCCCAGACCTGGGATAGGAAGTAGCTGTTACTCCCAGGCCAGGCAGATGGAGAACAGGAATTACAGTGAGTCCCCTACCTATGAACCCTCAGGTTGTGAACTTTCAAAGATGTAAACATGTGTCACTGGACTGTTTTTCAAGACAGTAGATAGCACTGAATCTAGCAAGGAACCAGAGCCTGTGCCATCCATGTCAGGCATGAGTGAAGCTGCAGCTTGCTCTCCATCGCCTATCTCTGACCGTCCTTCAGCTCTACCATCTTCCACCTCATCTCCCTCCTCCAGGCAGTAACTGTTCTTGCGTATTCACTCAATGCCCGACCCTGTATGCCAGCTATTGTACTGTACTACTGTGCTGTCCAAGGTACTGTACTAAGATTAAAAATGTTTTCTTTATTTTTTGTGTTTTTTAATGTATTATTTGTATGAAAAGTATTATAAATCTATTATGAGTGCATGCTCAGCCCTGTCTGACTCTTTGCAACTCCATGTACTATAGACAGCCAGATGCCTCTATTCATGGAATTTTCCAGACAAGATACTGGAATGGGTTGTCATTTCCTACTCTAGGAGATCTTCCCAAGCCTATTACAGAACAGTACTATGTAGCCAATTGTGTTAGCTGGATACCTAGGCAAGTTCATTGAACTTACAAACAAATTGGACTTATGAATACACTCTGGGAATGGAACTCGTTCACATGTAGGGGACTTACTGTACTAAAGGTCAAGGTCAAAGGAACTTACAGCTTGTCAAGCAGCCCAGTGGAGCCATGCCTTAAGGGGATGCCAGCAGGAAGCCTCTGTTCTGGTCACTCCTCCACGCCTGCCTTCCCCCAGGAGACAGAGTGAACTAGGACACAAAGTGAAATTGATACCAAAGAGAATCTGCCAGGATAACGTGAGAAATGATCTAACCTAGGAAAGAACACTGATAACTAGTGTCATCCACAGCTGAATGAGCTGGGGTGGGAGAAACGACTTCTCTCCCTGCAGGCATCCAAGTCCAACCTGCAGAGCCATCTGCCAGGCTTGAAGAGAGAGGACTCCAGCCAGCAAGACACCAATAACCTTCAAAGTCCTTTCCAACTCTAAATTCTGGGTTTTAAAGTGACATGAGGTTACCTGCCTGGGGAGAAAAGTGGTCCTCTATATCAGAACATAAAGGAAAAAAAGACAGGAGTTTAACTGCCTCACCTGAAGGTCACAGAGGAGCTTTTGCACCCTGTCATCTCCTGGAAAGGTCACAGGTGAGGGGAAAGTAGGGAGAAGTTATGGCTGTTCACACAAGTGAGGACAGGAGAGCCAGTGGACATAGCCTCACTAACGCTGCAGGGACGAAACAGTATGCCAGATGCACAGGCTGATATGATTAGGGGACCCACACCCAGAAAGACTGACTGTGATCTCAGTTTTGACCATCTTGTTCAGGCCTGAGACCACGAGGTGAATCTGTAAGAAGGAAGAAAATGGGATACAGACTCAACTGCATTACATCTCTGAAATGAAATTTTGCATCTCTCTTCTCTATCCAGCCCATGGGTTTCATTGGTAGTAAGCTTATGTGTACTTAGCACAACGCCTGACACATTACAGACCCCCAGTAAGTGTTTCTGAATGAATGAGTTATTGAAAGTCCTCCCTCTACAACCTCAGTGACAGTCTATAACCAGATTTGTGCTAATAGAATATTTTCTGTAACACTTAAATTGCTTTTGTTATGGTAGGAATGATGTTAACTGGATATCATAGATGATGTTAACATCATAGATGTTAACAACTATGAAGTATTTCTGGCATTATAAGGGAACTCTCTCAAACAAAACAGAGTTTCTCCGCACAGATCACAAAATAGGCAAGTCATTTATATTAATAGGAAATAAATATATTATAAAAAGAATATGGTATTTTTGAGGTTTTATTTAACAATGGATATAGAAATCAAATCAATCAAGAAAGAAAGAAAGTGGGATATGGAAGTCAACAAGTGTCTGTAGGAAGGGAAAAAACATACATCCTACCAGCCACAAAATCCTGCACAGAATGGACCATGATGGAAAACCAAACTGCAAAGAAAGGTTGGCGGTGAGGTCCCAGTGTGCAGGTCACCCCTGACAAATTTAATCAGATTATCTGAGGTGGATCTAGGCATTGGAACTCCCAGGGGATTGCAAGGTGCAAGCACAGGTGAGAAGCGTGGGTCTAGCCCCATCACCAGCAAAACAACCCTGGTGGAGTCACTGAACACGAGAAAGATCCATCTGTCGGGTCTCCTCCAGCAATAAAGTTCCATCATTCCAAGAGACTTGCAAAGCTCACAGTTTTTCTGCTCATTTAGTCTTAAAATCTGACTGACACTCATTGTACTTACAGCGATCAAATCACCATTAGTTCCCCAGGGTGACCTGTTACTGAAAAAAATTATATCTTTTCTTGCCCTTTAATACTGCTGGCTGCAAACCCTCCCTATTTCTGCTCCCCAGTCAAATACTTTCCCCTGGGCTGAGAGGAAATGAAAAGGCCATTGGGGAGAGATTTCCATTATGTGTACTTATTGTGTTTTTTTTCTTTTCTTTTCTTTTTAGCTGCAGGCAAAAAGTCCTTAAGTATTCTGAAATATCTTGCTGTCAAACCATCCAATGCTGGAACTGCTGATAACACTAAGCTGCCTTCTTTAAAAATAAAACTAAAAACTAAACAAGTGATAAGAAACTGTGATGCATAACTACCGTATACTGTATATATTTAAGTATGCATAAATACTTTATACTGGGGAATAAGTCATTAGAAAATAAGAGTAACATTTATGCCATTAAAAATGCCATTAAAAGTCATTCAATTGGCTGTTCAAATGTGTACAATTTTGTAATAGCCTCTAGGGATGTTTAGCAAATGGAAAGTAAACCATGTTCCCGTGGGAAGCAAAGGGTTTTTTTTTTTCATTGTTTTTGTTCATTTTGGAGGTACCTGATCATATCCACAGTTCAGAAGTAAAAAAATAATATAAACAATTGTTTGAAATGTTTTTCTATTTTCTACCATGGAAAAAAGGGTAAGTGCTAGGGCAGTAAGTCATGTGTTGTTGAGCCTTCAAAGGTCAAGTAAAACGTGAGTGAGTTTGAAAGGACTTGCACGTATTTTCTTATTTTATATTTTGTAACTTGGAACTAATGTTTAACTCTCTCCCCTCCAAAAATTCTGGGGTAACCTTGGACTTATAGCCTGGGATACAGCTATCAATGGGTATAGTGAAATTAACAATCACAGAACATTTGCTTTCTGTAATTTAAAAAATACTTCCTCCTGCATTATCATATGTATTAGATTGTCTCACTCTTGCTTTGAGACTCTTTGTTAACCAAGAGGCACAAAATCTTTAAGTTGGAAAGGACCTCAAGTGTCACTTGACCAAAAATGCAGAAGTACGTCATACAAAAATCCTTCGATGGGGACTTCCCTGATAGGGTAGTTTTTAAGAATCTACTTGCCAATGCAGGAGACACAGGTTCCTAGCCCAAGAACCTCCCATATTACTTCAGAGTGACTAAACCGGTGCACCACAACTAGAGCCCAAGCTCTAGAAACCAGGAGACCCAACTACTGAAACCTGGACAATATCCTAGAGCCCGTGCTTGGCAACAAAAAAGCTATCACAATGAGAAGCCTGAGCACTGCAATGAAGAGTGGCATTCCCTCCCACCCCCCCCTCCTTACCACATCCAGAGAAAGCCCACGTGCAGCAGCAAAAACCCAGCATAACCACAAATAAATTAATTAAGTCCTTATGATGGTCATGTCTCCCCTACTGGAATAGTCCTCAAAGGTATGAAAGAGTTCATTCACTCATTCATTCAACAAACATCTATTACATGCCTGCAGTATGTCCACTAGTCCCTCTTGCTAGCACTATCAAAACCAGAGTGAGAAATTCAGGACCATCTGGGAGATAATAGTCTAATCAGGAAGAAAGTGGCAAGGAAACAAAATCTATGTTCAGGGCACAAGAGGTTATCAGACCCAAACTGAGTTGATGCATGTTATTCAGAGCAGGCTCAGGGACCAGATAGGATGTATCAGTTAGAAGGATCATCACAAGCCAAAAATCAGAAACATACAATAGTAGAGTCTTTAGCATGAGGAGTTCAGCAGCAAGGATGCTGTGCCCATCCTGAGCTACCCTCTAAGAGGCAGCTTCTATTTCCTCCCTTGGGATACTGGAATAACCACGTGGAGAAGCTCCATAAAGAGGTCATGTGGAGTAAAAGGTCCCAAAACTAGAAGAGATCTGGTCTCCCCAGCTCCCTAGCTGCCACCTGACCACAACCACAAGACTCGAGAACTACCAGCAGAAGAACTGCTCAGCAGAGCTCGGTGAGCCTGTAAGCCATGAACTGATCAAACGGTGGTTGCTTTTATGCCACGTAGCTTAGACATGGTTTGCTATACAGCAATAGATAACGGAAATGCCTAGAACACTTCACACAATTTAGCAAGGCTAGAATATACGCTATCAACTTCCCTGGTGGCTCAAACGATAAAGCATCTAGCTGCAGTGCGGCAGACCGGGTTCGATCCCTGGGTCAGGAAGATCCCCTGGAGGAGGAAATGGCAACCCACTCCAGTATTCTTGCCTGGAAAATCTCCTTGGACAGAGGACCCTTGGTCAGGCTACAGTCCATGGGGTCAAGATATTCTGAAAGAAGCAAAGGATGAGGCCAGAGGGGGACAAGTCCAGATCCAGCAGGACAGAGAACTTCAGCTAGTGGACTGAAGACACAGTAGTTTCTCTTCCACCTGTCACTCATAGCTATGAGCCTAACCTTCCTCTACCCTCAGTTCAGTTCAGTTCAGTCACTCAGTCATGTCCGACTCTTCGCGACCCCATGAATTGCAGCACACCAGGCCTCCCTGTCCATCACCATCTCCCGGAGTTCACTCAGACTCACATTCATCAAGTCAGTGATGCCATCCAGCCATCTCATCCTCTGTCGTCCCCTTCTCCTCCTCCTGTCCCCAATTCTCCCAGCATCAGAGTCTTTTCCATTGATTCAACTCTTTGCATGAGGTGGCCAGAGTACAGGAGGTTCAGCTTTAGCATCATTCCTTCCAAAAAAATCCCAGGGCTGATCTCCTTCAGAATGGACTGGTTGGATCTTCTTGCAGTCTAAGGGACTTTCAAGAGTCTTCTCCAATACCACAGTTCAGAAGTATCAATTCTTCAGTGCTCAGCCTTCTTCACTGTCCAACTCTCACATCCATACATGACCACAGGAAAAACCATAGCCTTGACTAGATGGACCTTAGTTGGCAAAGTAATGTCTCTGCTTTTGAATATACTATCCTCTACCCTCAGCCTCCTTTAATTCCTCTTCCCAGATCACAGTATTGTCATGTCAAAGGGGCTTACATAACTCAGTGAAGCTATGACCCAAGCCTTGAAGGGCCACCCAAGACAGATGGGTCATAGTAAAGAGTTATAACAAAACATGGTCCACTGGAGGAAGACATGGTAAGCCACTCCAGTATTCTTGCCACAAGAACCCCATAAACCACATAAAAAGACAAAAAGAAATGACAACAGAAGAAAAGCAGGTTAGAAGGTGTCCAGTATGGTACTGGGGAAGAGCAGAGGGCAATTACTAATAGCTCCAGAAAAAAAATGAAGTGGTTTGGACAAAGCAGAAATGATGCTCAGCTGTGGATGTGTGAAAGTTAAGTCTGATAAAGACTGATGCTGAAGCTCCAATATTTTGGCCACCTGATGCGAAGAACCAACTCATTGGAAAAGACCTTGATGCTGCAAAAGACTGAAGGCAAAAGGAGAAGGGGACAGCAGAGGATGAGATGGTTAGATAGCACCACAGACTCAATGGACATGAATTTGAGCAAACTCTGGGAGACAGTGGAGGACAGAGGGGCCTGGTGTGCTGCATTCCATGGGGTCACAAAAAGTAGGGCACGACTTAGTGACTGAACAACAACTCTCTTAGTTAGGGTACTAGTGTACTCAGTTCAGTTCAGTCGCTCAGTCATGTCTGACTCTTTGCGATCCCATGAACTGCAGCACGCCAGGCCTCCCTGTCCATCACCTACTCCCGGAGTCCACCCAAACCCATGTCCATCGAATCAATGATGCCATCCAACCATCTCATCCTGTCATCCCTTTCTCCTCTTGCCCTTAATCATTCCCAGCATTAGGGTCTTTTCCAATGAGTCAGCTCTTCGCATCAGGTGGCCAAAGTATTAGAGTTTCAGCCTCAACATTAGTCCTTCTAATGTACTAGTCCGGCCTTAAACTCCCATTTCATACCTGATATAGTCTCTACCCCCTCAGAAGGCCAGACTGTGGACTAGAAGTCTTGGAATGGGGATGGGGGCTCTCTTACACCCCTCCCCTGACTCTCTGAGCCTCCTGGTCCTTCACACAGGCCCTTTCATTCCACTGGGGACCACTGTCACCCATTCTTGGTTAGCCACATGGCTAACTGAAGTGGTTAAAGCCATCCACATGCTACCTCTGCAGTGGGATGCCTGGGTGGGGTCCCCAGCAACTACATATATCCCTGATGGGGAAGTTAAGGCTTCTCTTCCATCTCTTCCATGCTCCATCCTCCCAGGCATTTCATCCACAGCTGCTTACTGCTGGAGTCTCCTCCCTGGCAGGCAGCCTCTTGGGTGGGGTCCTGGCAACAGGTCTCGTGTCTACTGACCTTCCAAGGAAAACACACACATCATCAGCTACACTAATGGTGCATGGGGGCTGCTCCCTACTGCCCTCTCTCCCTGCCACGTCTTTCTTTTTCCTGCTCAAATTGGCCCAGCACAAAAGTAGATGTCCACCCTCCTCTTCTATTGGCACTTCTCTCCTCTCCGGCATTGACAGAGAGGAAGAACCCAAGGAAGAGAGGAAAGTCTCAGCACAAGCACCATCCTTCCCGCAGCCAATAACAGCTGCATCCAAAAGGCACAGCCTGGTCATCTCCCTGTATAACTGGAGTTGGTGGCAGGGGACACAATTGTAGCAAGGCCATTTCTGTTGTTTCTTTAGTGACATCTGGTTGCTCGCATATGGGTAAGTGGGGGTGTTCTGTCCCCAATGTTTACTGACTTTGTTTAAAGTATGGACTCTGTCACCAATTTCAGGGCAATAGGAAAAGTTATACTCAACTTTTAACTTTTAAACCAACTTAAGGGTTTGGTAGTAGAGACATACTCTGTGGGATTTTTAAGTAGAGATGTAACTGGAACAGACATGCATTATAGGTAGTCACTTAACATTAACGTGAAGGGTTAGAGGCTGGGAGACAGTAAGAAATGCCCTTTAGTTGTTCACACAGAGATGGCAAGAGCCTGGACCGAGGCAGCAAGAAAGGGGACAATGTGTTGACATAAAACTAACGTCAGGCACTTCATATATGTCATCGTCACGTGTATATATTCCCTCACAACCTTGCAAACGTTACAGACATAATTCAACCTAAGTTCTCCACCAATTAGATACATGAGTTGTAGGAGGATGAAACTAGGATGAAACTAGGATGACTCCTAGTTTCTAACCTGGTTGAACAGATAGCAGCTGCCAGGGACATTCACCCAGTAAGAGTACAAGGTGGGAGTTACAGGAAGGAAGAGCTGTTTCAGAGAAAAAGATAAAGGAAGTCCATCCCATGGTTGAAGTACCCCAATCAACAGAAAGGCCTTCTTGACTGAACTTAAATCTTTCTTCCTGCAACTGAGCACAGGATATCTGTCTCAGTTAAAATTGAATTCAGTTGCAAATTACAGAAAGCCAGACAACATTGGCTGAAACAGATGTGGTCGATTTTTCTCAGGTAGGGAGAAGGTTGGAGATTCAGGGACTCAGGCTGCTCTGACTGTCCATAGCCAAGACCCAGACTGCTTCCACCTTCCTGGACTACATCCTCCTCAGTGAGCTTTCATCCTCATAGTTGCAAGGTTACTGCAGTGCATCCAGATCTCCGCAGGGCAGAGGTGGGAGGCCAAAGGACACAGCACTTTCTCTAAGAAAGGCTTCTCCTTTTTATTCAGATTGGGACTCCTTTCCCAGGCATTTCCATGAATATTTATTTCATTACCCAAAACAATGCTGGCCACCTTAAGCTACAAAGGATGCTTAGAGATTGCATTGCTTGCCTGTAATGTAAAAAGGACAGTTCAGTTCAGTTCAGTTGTTCAGTTGTGTCTGACTCTTTGCGACCTCATTAATCGCAGCATGCCAGGCCTCCCTGTCCATCACCAACTCCCGGAGTTCACTCAAACTCATGTCCATTGAGTAAGCGATGCTATCCAGCCATCTCATCCTCGGTCGTCCCCTTCTCTTTCTGCCTCCAATTCCTCCCAGCATCAGAGTCTTTTCCAATGAGTCAACTCTTCGCATGAGGTGGCCAAACTATTGGAGTTTCAGCTTTAGCATCAGTCTTTCCAATGAACACCCAGGACTGATCTCCTCTTGGATGGACGGGTTGGATCTCCTTGCAGTCTAGGGGACTTTCAGGAGTCTTCTCCAACACCACAGTTCAAAATCATCAATTCTTTGGCACTTAGCTTTCTTCGCAGTCCAACTCTCATATCTATACATGACCACTGGTAAAATCAGAGCCTTGACTAGATGGACCTTTGTTGGCAAAGTAATGTCTCTGCTTTTCAATATGCTATCTTGGTTGGTCATAACTTTCCTTCCAAGGAGTAAGCATCTTTTAATTTCATGGCTGTAATCACCATCTGCAGTGATTTTGGAGCCCCCCAAAATAAAGGCTGACACTGTTTCCCCTTCTATTTCCCATGAAGTGATGGGACCGGATGCCATGATCTTCATTTCCAGAATGTTGAGCTTTAAGCCAACTTTTTCACTCTCCTCTTTCACTTTCATCAAGGAGCTTTTTAGCTCCTCTTCACTTTCTGCCATAAGGATGGTGTTATCTGCATATCTGAGGTTATTGATATTTCTCCTGGCAATCTTGATTCCAGCTTGTGCTTCTTCCAGCCAGTGTTTCTCATGATGTACTCTGCATAGAAGTTAAATAAGCAGGGTGACAATATACAGCCTTGACGTACTCCTTTTCCTATTTGGAACCAGTCTGTTATTCCATATCCAGTTCTAACTGTTGCTGCCTGACCTGCATATAGGTTTCTCAAGAGGCAGGTAAGGTGATCTGGTATTCCCACCTCTTTCAGAATTTTCCATAGTTTATCGTGATCCACATAGTCAAAGGCTTTGGCATACTCAATAAAGCAGAAGTGGATGTTTTTCTGGAATTCTTGCTTTTTCCATGATCCAGCGTATGTTGGCTCTCTGGTTCCTCTGCCTTTTCTAAAACCAGCTTGAACATCAGGGAGCTCATGGTTCACGTATTGCTGAAGCCTGGCTTGGAGAATTTTGAGCATTACTTTACTAGTGTGTGAGATGAGTGCAAAGACAGGTCAGCCACAAAGGCTGACCATCAGTTTTCTGAAACTTATTCTACCTCTTCCCTGATATTCTCTTCTTCTGATCTAACTTCTGCATGATGCAGGGAAAGGCTTACTATCTGGTCCCTGCCCCCACTTCTTTCTGTAACAACTTATGTGTCAGAATTGCAGAGTCTTTCTTTAAAAGAAGCTTCAGCTTTGGAGCTGCATTCAGATGAAGCCTAGCACTGAAGAAATATAATGGGCTTATCACCTATTGTGATTGTGGCTAAGGTTGTTTGTACTTTTTTCCTTTTTGATGCTGTACCTTTCTAATACTGTTCCTAACTCTCTGATTTGGTTCTGATCCAGGTACTCTTCTTCCTATCATTCTGTAAATATTATTGCTTCAAAAGGAGCTATCTTTAGTTGCTGATTTTCTCTCTCTTCCTAGCCTGTGAAACCTCATGGATTCCTTATCACCTGGATTTGTGCAGGTGTCACCTGGCTCCTAAATCTCCCTCCTGTGGAGACAGATCCCATCAGCCAAGGCAGCACAGGGCATCAACATCCTCTACAAGGATGGCTATGCCGACGGAGCCATGATGGATGGTCCACCAAGACTCCACTCCTCTGGAATGCAACTGAAGGACATCTGTGTCTCTCCAATCTATCATTTTAAGGTGATTGTACAGCTCCATGATGATTACTTTTGTGTTGACATTAAGCTCACTCTCAGAGGGTAATCTTTTTTTTTTTCTTTCACATTATTGTTTTTTGGATACACACCCAAGGGTGGAATTGCTGGATTATGTAATACTTCTACAGTTTTTTGAAGACTTACATATGTTACTCACAGCGGTTGCATTAACAGTGTAGCCAACAATGTACAAATATTTGTTTTATCAAAAGTACTAAGTCTCAGTGAAATCCCAACGATCAGTCCACAGACTGATTTATTCTACTTCTCACTTAGTTTCAGACTTGAAATCATTGTTAACTCATCCTTCCCCATCAAATCTAATATACCATCCAAGGATTATTGATGTTTCCATCTCACCATTTCTTGTATTTTTCTTTCCTTGGCAATTCTATCATCGCTGGTTCAGTTCAGCCCATTATTGTTTCACACCTGGATGGTACCTTAGATTTCAGGGTTCTTGCCCAGGCTGTAATGCTTCTTAACTTGAACTGATCCTCTCAATCCATCCATGATGTTAATCCTTAGGCTTTTCCTCCATTTTGTTTCACTGTTCAAGAATTCTAACAGCTATCCATCATCACAGGCTGAAGGGCAAAGCTCTCCACTTGTTGTTGTTTTGTTACCCAGTCGTGTCCAACTCTTTGAGACCCCATGGACTGCAGGGCACCAGGCCTCCTTGCCCTTCACCATCTCCCAAAGTACCAGGCCTCCTTGTCCCTCACCATCTCCCAGAGTTTGCCCAAGTTCTTGTTCATTGCATCGGTGGTACCACTCAGCCATCTCATCCTCTGGTGCCCTCTTCTCCTTCACCCTCAGTCTTTCCCAGCATCAGGAACTTTTCCAATCAGTCGGCTCTTCACATCAGATGACCAAAATACCATAGCTTCAGCTTCAGCATCAGTCTTTCCAATGAGTATTCAGGGTTGACTTCTTTATGACTGACTAGTTTGATCTCCTTGCTGTCCAAGGGACCCTCAGGAGTCTTCTCTAGCACCACAGTTCAAAGGCATTGATTCTTTGGCCTTCTGCCTTCCTTATGGTCCTGTCTCACAACTCTACACGACCACTGGGAAGACCACAGCCTTGACTATACAGACCTTTGTCAGCAGAGTGATGTCTCTGCTTTTTAAAACACTGTCTAGGTTTGTCATACCTTTCCTGCCAAGAAGGCAATTGTCTTCTGATCTAATGGCTGCAGTCATCAACTGCAGTGATTTCAGAGCCTAAGAAGAGGAAACGTGTCACTGCTTCCACCTTTGCCCTTCTATTTGTCATGAAGTAATGGGGCCAGATGCCATGATCTTAGTTTTCTTAATATTCCGTTTTAAGCTGGCTTTTTCATTCTCCTTCTTCAGCCTCATCAAGAGGTACTTTATGGACCTCTTATGTACAGAATTTCAGAGTCTGTACTTCACTTTCTGCCATTAAAGTGATATCATCCGCATATCTGAGGTTGCTGATGTTTCTCCCGCCTATCTTGATTCCAGCTTGTAATTCATCCAGCCTGGCATTTCTCATGATGTACTCACTTCAGTTCAGTCACTCAGTCATGTCCAACTCTTTGTGACCCCATGAACCGCAGCATGCCAGGCCTCCCTGTCCATCACCAACTCCTGGAGTTCACCTAAACCCATGTCCATTGAGTCGGTAATGCCATCCAACCATCTCATTCTCTGTCGTCCCCTTCTTCTCCTACCCTCAATCTTTCCCAGCAGCAGAGTCTTTTCAAATGAGTCAGCTCTTCTCATCAGGTAGCTAAAGTATTGGAATTTCAGCTTCAACATTAGTCCTACCAATGAACACCCAGGACTTATCTCCTTTAGGATGGACTGGTTGTAGCTCCTTGCAGTCCAAGGGACTCTCAAGAGTCTTCTCCAACACCACAGTTCAAAAGCATCAATTATTCGGTGCTCAGCTTTCTTTATAGTCCAACTCTCACATTCATACATGACCACTGGAAAAACCATAGACTTGACTAGACGGACCTTTGTTGGCAAAGTAATGTCTCTGCTTTTTAATATGTTGTCCAGGTTGATCATTACTTTTCTTCAAAGGAGTAAGCGTCTTTTAATTTCATGGCTGCAATCACCATCTGCAGTGATTTTTGGAGCCCAGAAAAATAAAGTCAGCCACTGTTTCCCCATTTATTTGCCATGAAGTGATGGGACCAGATGCAATGACCTTAGTTTTCTGAATGTTGAGCTTTAAGCCAACTTTTTCACTCTCCTCTTTCACTTTCATCAAGAGGCTCTTTAGTTCTTCTTCACTTTCTGCCATAAGAGTGGTGTCATCTGCATATCTGAGGTTATTGATATTTCTCCTGGAAATCTTGATTCCAGCTTGTGCTTCCTCCAGCCAGTATAGGTTAAATAAACAGGGTGACAACAGACAGCCCTGTTGCACTCCTTTCTCAATCCTGAACCAATCAGTTGTGCCATACAGGCTTCTAACTGTTGCTTCTTAACCCAAATATAGGTTTTTCAGGAGACAGATAAGATGGTCTGGTATTTCCATCTCTTTAAGAGCTTTCCACAGTTTGTTATGATCCACACAGTCAAAGGCTTTAGCATAGTCAGTGAAACAGAGATAGATGTTTTTCTCGAATTTCCTTGCTTTATCTATAATCCAGAAAATGTTGACAATTTGATCTCTGGTTCCTCTGTCTTTTCTAAACCCAGATTGGATATCTGGAAGCTCTTGGTTCATGTAATGCTGAAGCCTAGAATGCAAGATTTTCAGCATGACCTCACTAGCATGGGAGATGAGTGAAACTGTCCAATGGGTAGCACATTCTTTAGTACTGCCCTTCTTGGGAACTGAGATGAGGATGGACCTTTCCCTGTCCTGGGACCACTGATGGGTCTTCAAGATGTGCTGACATATTGAGTGCAACACTTTGACAGCATCATCTTCTAGGGTTTTTAATAGCTCTACTGGAACTCCACTGCATCCACTAACTTTATTGACAGCAATGCTTCCTAAAGCCCACTTGATTTCACACTCCAGAATGTCTATTTCCGGGTGACTGACCACACCATTGTGGTTATCTGCTGCACTAAGATCTTTTTTGAACAGTTCCCCCTCCACTTGGGAGGACCACCGTTTTGGTTAAAACAAAGTCAATATTTTCCAATTTTATTGGAAGTCATCCAAAAGCGGCCCCCTTTAACTAAGCATTAAAACCCCCAATTCCAAAGACTAGTGGAAAGCTTGTGTCAATGGGGGTCCATGTGAGAGGGATAAGAGAGAAGTGCCAGAGGCGGAAGGTTAAAAAGAGCTGAAAAGGCATCATCCTCAAGGTGAAGAAGCATTTTCTGAGGTGTCAAACCTAAAGGCTCTGGCTATTACAGCAATGTGTGCTGTGTGGCAGGCACTGGGCCAGGTGTGGAAACAGGGCAAGGCCAAGGGAGAAAACCCAGGAAGAAGTCTGTGTGCAGGAGGCAGGCAGTTTACCCCTGTGGCTGCGGTGGGGAAGAGAGACACTTTACTGTGAAAAAGCACACCACTTAGCCCTATTAGGTAGGAGGGAGAAATGAAATCAAAATGAATTTAAACACAAATCCCAAGATCATGAGGAATTCTCAGCTGTCCTGGCTCCCACAGCTCCTTCACTCAGAGCTCCCCACAACTGTTATAGGAGAAAGTCACCACTTCCATGACAAGTAATCAAAAAAAAAAACCAGAGAGAGAGAGAACAGGCGTAGTAAAAGCAAGTGGCAGACAAAGCATAGTTACAGGAAAGAGTTTCCACTGGGGTAGATGGAAAATGTGACTATTTCCCACGTATTTACAAGAAAATGAAGTACGAATTTCCTTGCTTTATCTATAATCCAGAAAATGTTGACAATTTGATCTCTGGTTCCTCTGTCTTTTCTAAACCCAGATTGGATATCTGGAAACTCTTGGTTCATGTAATGCTGAAGCCTAGAATGCAAGATTTTCAGCATGACCTCACTAGCATGGGAGATGAGTGAAACTGTCCAATGGGTAGCACATTCTTTAGTACTGCCCTTCTTGGGAACTGAGATGAGGATGGACCTTTCCCTGTCCTGGGACCACTGATGGGTCTTCAAGATGTGCTGACATATTGAGTGCAACACTTTGACAGCATCATCTTCTAGGGTTTTTAATAGCTCTACTGGAACTCCACTGCATCCACTAACTTTATTGACAGCAATGCTTCCTAAAGCCCACTTGATTTCACACTCCAGAATGTCTATTTCCGGGTGACTGACCACACCATTGTGGTTATCTGCTGCACTAAGATCTTTTTTGAACAGTTCCCCCTCCACTTGGGAGGACCACCGTTTTGGTTAAAACAAAGTCAATATTTTCCAATTTTATTGGAAGTCATCCAAAAGCGGCCCCCTTTAACTAAGCATTAAAACCCCCAATTCCAAAGACTAGTGGAAAGCTTGTGTCAATGGGGGTCCATGTGAGAGGGATAAGAGAGAAGTGCCAGAGGCGGAAGGTTAAAAAGAGCTGAAAAGGCATCATCCTCAAGGTGAAGAAGCATTTTCTGAGGTGTCAAACCTAAAGGCTCTGGCTATTACAGCAATGTGTGCTGTGTGGCAGGCACTGGGCCAGGTGTGGAAACAGGGCAAGGCCAAGGGAGAAAACCCAGGAAGAAGTCTGTGTGCAGGAGGCAGGCAGTTTACCCCTGTGGCTGCGGTGGGGAAGAGAGACACTTTACTGTGAAAAAGCACACCACTTAGCCCTATTAGGTAGGAGGGAGAAATGAAATCAAAATGAATTTAAACACAAATCCAAGATCATGAGGAATTCTCAGCTGTCCTGGCTCCCACAGCTCCTTCACTCAGAGCTCCCCACAACTGTTATAGGAGAAAGTCACCACTTCCATGACAAGTAATCAAAAAAAAAAACCAGAGAGAGAGAGAACAGGCGTAGTAAAAGCAAGTGGCAGACAAAGCATAGTTACAGGAAAGAGTTTCCACTGGGGTAGATGGAAAATGTGACTATTTCCCACGTATTTACAAGAAAATGAAGTAAGAACGTCTCTGAAGAAATTGTATGTTTAAGATTAGCAAAGAAGCAGAAGAAAAAAAGTAACTATGACAGAAATACATGCAAAATGGTAGGGAACACAAGGAAGAACTATGGATAAAATCACAAGTAATAGAGGTTAGTGCTGGGAGCCAGTGTGAGGAATCCTACCCATGACAAGGTCATGCGGCAGAGATCTGATGACGCAAGGCAAGTCAGATCTCAGGGTTTCCCCCTGGTATTTCCTGAGCATGTACCCCCCAAATCAAAAATCTGCCGGCCTTTGTACTCTGCTTTTCCACTCTCTGATGCACTCTGGAAAAAGTCAACTCAGGGCTTTAGTCTTCTGCATTTGAAAGGGATGTTTCAGTTAAACCCCCTCTGATAGCTCTCTAGCTTGCCTAACAGGTTCCCCCAGACTCTTACAGCTTGTGAATTGCTTACAGCCCCCCAACTGCAAGAGGCACAAAGCTTAAAAGCATCTTAAAGATACAGAGCCTTTTCTAGAGAGTTAAAAATCATATTGGTGATGGGTTTTCACTGTTGACTCAATGATTGCTGCCAGGTCTCTATATTCTTTATCTTTGAGGCACCTGGGAGGATGTTAATCAATGTAAATGGGATATGAAAAAAGATATATAGTAGTTTTGATGTTAGCAACACTAGACATTTAAGTTAATTACTTTTCTTTTGTTGTAAATCACTGTACTCCTTTTACTTGTTATAAGTTGCTGTATCTTTGCTATGTAAGAATGTAACTTTATTTAGTGCTTTCTGAGAGTGGCACCAGACTTTGGGAAGATCAACACAAATAAGTCTTCTGGTTGACAAATCCTTATCAGAAAAAAGGCTGTAAAATGTTAATTGGCCCTCTGGCTAGAAGATGATGTAAATCACCTAAGACTTGTGTATACAACTAGGTATGCTTCCCTGGTGGCTCAGAGGTTAAAGCATCTGCCTCCAATGCGGGAGACCTGGGTTTGGTCCCGGGTTGGGAAGATCCCCTGGAGAAGAAAATGGCAACCCACTCCAGTATTCTTGCCTGGAGAATCCCATGGACAGAGGAGCCTGGTAGGCTACAGTCCATGGGGTCACAAAGAGTCGGACATGACTGAGCAACTTCACCTTCACCTTCATGCAGAGAAAAAGCCTATTTTTGATAAGAGTCTGGGCCGCTAACACCGCATAACTTTGTATTACCCATTGATCTCCATGTACTATCAGAAGTATAAAAGGCCTTTCTGGACAACAGAGGCCAGGGCAAGTTGCTGGACAGGTTTCCCCCGTGTCTCCTCTTTACTCTAATTTCAGGCTGAATTCCCATCTGGGGCGTGGAGGCTCACCATGTCTCCTTACTTGTCCTGGCTTCTAAGATCCATAAGACAGAGAGCCCAAGGCAGAGCACTCTCCGATATTCAAATGGGTGCTGGTGGCCCAACGTAGATGGTGCAAGTTCCTTCTCTGGAACTTTATTGGTTTTCCACGTAAACCAAGCTATTTAGCCTCTTTTCTCCACTTAATTTTCCTACTACACTATTTCTTCATAATTTAATCTTATATTAATAAATAAATAAGTTTCTCTTCACCTACGCCATCCATGCTTTGAATTTCCCTGGATCCACCGGGGCTGGACCCCGCAGGTTAGAAATGAAGAATCAAGCAAAGTGGAAAAAAAGATACAGAAAGAGTTTAATGTGATTAGCAAGAAAACAACAAATGTAAAAGACAGGCAAAGGACAGCCAACATACATACAACTGCAATCCCTGAGGATAACACTGTAATAAGGGGCAGAATAAATACTTAAAGATACATTTTATATGTAAGTAGACTTGAATCTACATGCTGAAAGGTCACAACATGCCCCATGAAAAATTGACACAGAAGAGTCAACTATAAGACATAGTAAAATTATTGTATTTCAAAGAAAGAGAGAGAAAAAAAAGAAACTCTTTGGATAGTCAGGCAAAAGATATTCAGTCACTTACAACAGAGAATCAGAACTCAGGCTAAACTCAGATCTCTCCACAGAATGTTCAATGCTAGGACCCAGGGGGCCCACAACTACATGATCCTCAAGCAAAGAAGGGAATACCTAGCCTCACTGAGGTTATGTCCTCATCATTCCTTCCTGAAGAAAACACCAGACGACAAACTGCAACTAGCACAAGGGCTGCCAGTGAGCCTCAGATTTATTTGACTACAAGAGTATGAAACTAAAACAAATGTAGGGAATTTTAAAAATGGAAAAGAAGTCCTTCCCTGGTGATCCAGTGGTTAACTCCATGCTTCTAATGCGGAGGGTTCAGGCTCAATCCTTGGTCAGGGAAGTAAGATCCCACATGCTGCAGAGTGCAGCCAAAAATAAAAATTAATTCACTCTTTTAAAAAGAAAAGAAAAAAAGAAATGGAAGAGAACACCAATGTCACAACCCCTGACAATGTCACAATGTGACATTACACTCAACAGGAAAAATCCCTAATGGGTCCAACATTTAAAAGTAACATAAATAAATAAGTTACAAGGAGAAAGCAGAGGTGCCTACTTTTTAAAACACTGAGTGAAAGAAGCCTTTCTAATTAAATTAACACACATAACTCAGAAGCCAAGAAACAAAAAAAAAGGACTGGTAAATTTACAGTTTTCATGGTCAAAGCACCAAAACATAGTCAAAAGCAAATGATCAACTCAGAAAATTAATTATAATTTTTATTACAAATTAATACTGCTTTGGTTTTGGTTATCTTTTTCAGGGAAGGAAGAGTGGCAAAGCCCAAAAATTAATGACTTAAGCATAACCATTTATTTGCCTGCTTTCCTTGAGTTGGCAGTTCAGGCTGGGCTCAGCTGAGCAGAACTTCTGCTGGTCTCTTCTGAGTTCACTATACACAGTCACAGTCAGCTGCTGGGGAGACTGGCTGGTTGGCCCAAGGTGACCTCACCCAAAAGCCTCATAGTTGGCAGTACCTTCTAATTTCTCATCCTTGAGAAGCTAGCTCGACTTCTTTACCTGGCCCTCTCAAGGTGGCAAGGGATGACAGAGAAGTTCTCTTGAAGCCTTGATCAAAAAGTCACATGGTATCATCCTTCCACAATCTACTGGTCTGAGCAAGTCACAAAACTAGGCCCGATTCAAGGCATGGAGAAACAAGACTTCACCTCCTGATGGGAAAAGCTGCGTGGAATTTGGGAGCTTTTTTTAATACCATAACACACTTGATATATATTTATAATAATGCCTATAAATCAAATTTTTAAAAGGCAATTAACTGAAAGGGCAATGAATATAAAGAAAGAACTCCCAGAAAAAGAAATTCAAATAGCTCATAAATATATAAAAAGATACTTAAACTCAATCATCAAAGGAGGAAAGAATATTAAATTCTACCGAAGTTTCTGCATTTCCATCAGATTGTCAAAGATCAGTTAGATACCACTTTGACAATGGTAGGAGAGGAAGGCACACTCATTCATTTCTGGTAGGAGTGCCAATCAATGTAACCTTTACTGAGAAAAATGTGCAGATATCTATCAACACCACCAATGGATACTGTTTGACCAGCACTTTCACTTCTAGCAATACATCTTACAGATATACTCATAAAAATGGGAACAGAGGGTGTACTGTTTATTTTTGCAGACTTGTTTGATTGGAAATGGTCCAACTGTTCTTCAGTAAGGGCTGGTTAAACAGATTGTGGTTCCATTATGAGTGGAATATGATATACCTGTGAAAATGAATGAGATTAATTATGTATGGATACAAGTACTGCTATTTGTGTGTGTGTGTGTGTGTGTGTGTGTGTGTGTGTGTGTG
>SJYC01126849.1:0-19974 GCA_006408675.1 Madoqua kirkii
AATAGGTTAAATGGTGGTGGGATTAGCGCCATTGCTGTGTGGTGTGAAGTTTGGTAGGCTCAGAAGGCTTGTGTCAACAGTTTTTCCTAAAAGTAAATTTCAAGGATAAATCTCATAGACTGTCTATGTTGACTCTTCTGTATAATGGTTGAACGATGCCCTTGAAGCTTTATATATGAATTAAAGGAGATGTTAGATCCAATTATGCTCCAGGTTAATTCATTATTTTTTAGAAGATTTACATGAGCTCTTCAGGTTAAGATTAAGTTAAATTTTGAAGTTTCTGAGGTTTTCACATATATATCAGAAATTATTTTCCATTATCCTATGGAATATTGAAAATAAGGATCTACTATTCAGAAGCAGACCCAGGTTTTATGGGACCCGAAGCACAAAATTTTGGAGGCTCTCTTAAAGGAAAAACAATAGATTAAGTACAAAAATCCCAACAAATTACAATTTTCAAAAGCCTGACAAATAACACCATTATCAAAAATATACAGAAAAATTATGTAATATTGTATTTGCTTCTGCCGCTTGATTTTCAAAAAATATTTTCAGCTGTATGTTCTTTGATCACTTCATACAGTAATGATTTTTGTGATATTTTCTGCAAAGAGCTTAGATAATTATCTTGCCTTTATCAGCATTAATTGGACTTTGTTTTTTATCATTAGTTCAGAAAAATTTTAGATTTTATTAGTAATGTCATATGTTTTTTAGCACTATTGTCAAATTTGGGAAACTTAGTCTCTTTCATGGAAAATATCTTCCTCTAAGATTTGGAAGACTTTTCCATAGACTCATTTCTGGCTTTGAACGTATGTTTCAACCTTTGTTTTCTCCTTCCACACCTCATTTCTTTTTGGTGCTAGGTGATGCAGACCACATTTATTTATGACGCAGGGGGAATTGGGACTGTGTATGGCAAGAACGTCCTTGAAAATAATTTTGCACCAGGACCCTTGGTAATAATTTACCTTACATGGAAGCACATAAATGTATCCTCCTAAATCCCAACTAAATGTCCTTCTAACTTAACTGCTCCTTAGCTGGATCCCAACCTGCCCATGGATGTTACCACACTGCTTGGCAGGGTGTTTGTTTGACAGGGTGTGTGTGAAGCAGGAAAATTTGGAGTAGAAGGAAGCAATCTCAATGGTAGTGGTAACAGATCTCACTTTTACAAAATTTACAAAAATCCAAATCTGTTATGAACACATTGCTGGAGCTCCTCCCAAGTCCTTGGAAGAGGCCCATATAAGTGAGAATCCTAAAGATTAAGCTTCATTATCATCACAGTAAATTTGTCTCTGTAATATGTATTGCTGCTGCTGCTAAGTCATTTCAGTAGTGTCTGACTCTGTACGACCCCCTCGTCCCTGGGATTCTCCAGGCAAGAACACTGGAGTGGGTTGCCATTTCCTTCTCCAATGCACGCAAGTAAAAAGTGAAAGTGAAAGTGAAGTCGTGTGCGACTCTTAGGGACCCCATGGCCTGCAGCCTACCAGGCTCCTCTGTCCATGGAATTTTCCAGGCAAGAGTACTGGAGTGGGGTGCCATTGTGAGGATTCATCAAATCCATCACCAAGCGTGCTCCCTAGGGAAGAGTAGCACTTTGTCTCACCAGCAGTGCCAATTTCCAGGGTCACATTCAGTCCTCCTAATTTAAGCATGTGAATTAAAATCTCCTTGTATTTAATTGATGGTGTCTCGTTTCTCCCAATAGCACCACCCACCCTCTTGCTAAAAATGTACCAGGAAAGAAAGCTGTGGCTTCTTTTTAAAGTGAGGGTATGTGTGTGTATGTATGAAGCTGAGTCAGCTTTTTAAGTTAGGCTGACTCTTGGGCATAAGATGGAGTTAACACTCATCCATTCCCTTGGGTTATCTCAGATGATCCATTACCAGAAACAGCACTATTAGATTTTTTTCCTTCCACATTAGCTTTGCTGGTGATTTTTATTTTATACTCAGCTTAGAGTGTGCATATCTGTCATTTGGACTTCTGTTAGGAGTCTTGTCTGCTAAATGATTTCTCACAGTAATGGCATTGTCAGGCTAAGTGAGTGTCAGATTCATTTTGTGCAGAAATAGCCTGTCAGGGATACCCAACCTGTTTTCATTCTACTGCAGAAATTAAGATCTTGGTGGGTAAAGGTATACATGTGTTTGTGTCAGCTGAGATTGGCTAATTTGCCCCTTTTCATTACAGTAATTAGTAGTAGGATCCAGAAAGGTTTACTTTCTTGGAAATTGACAAGATTTCAAGAATTGTGGAGGAATTAGCATTGTTTTTGTAAGTAGTATTCATATAATTTCATAATTTGATAGCAAAAAACAACACCTTAAAATAGATTTTTCTATTATTAATAATTCACTAGGTATATCAGTATAGTTACTCAGTCATGTCTGACTCTTGGCAAACCCATGGACTGCAGCATGCCAGGCTTCCCTGTCCATCACCAACTCCCAGAGCTTGCTCAAACTCAAATTCATCAAGTTGGTGATGCCATCCACCATCTTGTCCTCTGTCATCCCCTTCTTTTCCTGCCTTCAATCTCTCCCACCATCATGGTCTTTTCTAATGAGTCAGTTCTTTGTATCAGGTGGCCAAAGGATTGGAATTTCAGCTTCAGCATCAGTCCTTCATTCAGGACTGATTTCCTTTAAGATTGACTGGTTTGATCTCCTTGTAGTCCAAGGGATTCTCAAGAGTCTTCTCCAACACCACCGTTCAAAAGTGTCTATTGTTCAGCTCTCAGCTTTCTTTATAGTGCAAGTCTCACATCCATACATGACTATTGGAAAAACCTTAGCTTTGACTAGAAGGCCCTTTGTTGGCAAAGTAATGTCTCTGCTTTTTAATATGCTGTCTAGTGTGGTCATAGCTTTTCTTCCAAGGAGCAAGCATCTGTTAATTTCATGGCTGAAGTCACCATCTGCAGTGATTTTGGAGCTCAAGAAAATAAAATCTGTTATTGTTTCCATTGTTTGCCCATCTATTGGCCAAGAAGTGATGGGACCAGATGTCATGATCTTAGTTTTCCGAATATTGAGCTTTAAGCCAACATTTTCACTCTTCTCTTTCACTTTCATCAAGAGGCTGTTTAGTTCTTCACTTTCTGCCATAAGAGTGGTATCATCTGCGTATCTGAGGTTTATTGATATTTCTCCTGGCAATCTTGATCCCAGCTTGTGCTTTATCCAGCCTAGCATTTCACATGATGTACTCTGCATATAAGTTAAATAAGCAGGGTGACAACATACAGCCTGGACGTACTCCTTTCCCAATGTGCAACCAGTCTGTTGTTCCATGTTTGGTTCCAACTGTTGCTTCTTGATCTTCATACAGATTTTTCAGGAAGCAGGTAAGGTGGTCTGGTATATGGTATATATCTATATAGATAGATATATGAAGACTGATTTTTAAGAGTCCTAGGTAATTGAGTGGAATATTTCTACCACTCTGATTTCCAAAGAGAATATGATAGTAAAATACCAAAGAGCAAGAAAAGCTTTGAATGCAATAGTATCCTACCATTCCCATTTAAATACTTGGGATGAAAAGTGAACTATACTTTGTGGATATCTGTATTTAAAGGATACAGATAGTACAGTACAATAGTATAGTTTGATACTATTGTACTATTGTATTGATATTGTATACAATACAATAGTATGGTTGAGTTTACACTTAAATCAAGAACTGTTAAACCTAGGTGTTACTTTTGTAGTTATCTTTGCATGTTCAAATTAATTGTAGCAACCTCCCATTTTAATTTTTTTGTTGTTCCTATTTTAATATACATTGACTATTGTAATGGGTCTGAAAGATTGACTTTGCTTTGTGTTTGGATGGAGGTTGAAGGATTTAGAAGCATCCAGAAATCAGCACTAAAGATAAAGGTGATTAATTTAGGAATGCAAGGCAGGCAGGGTCCACATGCTTCTCAAACAGTCTTAAGTTGTACACCATGGGGAAACTACTGATTTATTATTGGTTCAAGTTGGTTTGGGGATGGACTAATACTTACCAAGTGCTTGTTCTATTTTATATACTCTGCTAATTGATAATTTTATATTATTTCTTTGAATCCTTACAACTCTATGAATTAGAATTATTATCTCTATTTTCCAGTTGAGGAGTTAGGCTTAAGGAATTATAATAATTCACTCAAGATCCCACAGCTAATAAGTGGCAAGGCTGCAACTGAATCCAGGTCTGTCTGACTCCAGTGTTTAATCTGTTAATAGTATACTACATCACCTCTTCTGTAGGATTTACTAAACTAGAGTTTTGAGGCTAGAGTCAGATTTGGGTCAGATGTGGGTCACTTTTGAGGAGCTGTGGATTTTGAGCAGAAACTGGTTTTCAGTAAAGTCAAGAATAATTGATTAGTGGATTGCCATTGGACAGAACACAATGGGAGGATAGGTAGATCCTGTGTGTCCTTAGGCAAGCACAAGATTGAGCTAAACAGCAAAGCTCTAGTGGAGAGGAGCAGACCGGTATCACTGGTTAGGCTGGCAGGGCTCAGATGCCAAGAAGGAGGGAGTGCTGACTAGAAGTGGGAGGCATTTTACGTGAGCCAGAGCTTCTTTCTTCCCTATTTGATGGAGCATCTTTGCTTTGGGTTCACAGACAGTACACAGCAGGTGTCAGAGTGATGCAGGTGAGATTCAGGGCAGAGATGGTCAAGTTGCCTTATAAAGAGGCAGCAACTGATAGTAAATCCTTCAGTCTTTTTTTTTTCCCCTCCCTGTCAAGCTGCTCCTGATGCATTATTCTGCCTCAAAGTTTCAGACCACTTTGGTCTCCACTGCTGAACAGCTCTCTGTGTCTGATGGTGGACGAGGCACAGAGACAAGGGGAGGCATTCTCTCCTTCTGGGGAAAGTGAAGAGCCCCAGATCAGGAAGCTTCAAACAAAGCATAAAGACAGTGTGCTCAGGGGCAGAAACAGATCTAGGCTATTCCTGTCAGTGGCAGGCTGTCCTCGGCCAGGTCCCTGCTGTTGTTGACAAATGATGGCATTGGTGACATGGAGGGAAAGGTCTAAGCAAGTTAGGCACCACTTGGATTTGTGAACTTCCAGTCTTCTTCCAGCTTCTGCCTGAACCTGGTGGGAAGCTAGGAGGAGTGGTTAAGGTGGGGTTTCATTTCTAAATGTTAGTCAAGCTGTATATGTATGTGTGTGTGTAACTAATATGGGGATCCTGGACTTTGGACACAATTTAATATGATGAGTAGATCACTTATTTCTTCTTTCCTCACCTTCTCCACCCAAGTGAAAGTGAAAGTGCAGTCACTCAGTCATGTCTGACTCTTCACAACCCCATGGACTGTAGCCTACCAGGCTCCTCCACCCATGGGACTTTGCAGGCAAGAATATTGGAGTGCTTTGCCGTATCCTTCCCCAGGGGATCTTCCCAGCCCAGGGATCGAACCCAGGTCTCCCACATTATAGGCAGATGCTTTACCATCTAAGCCACCAGGGAAGTCCTACTATCAAACCCCGTAAAGTTATTAAATGATATTAATCCCTAAGGCTGAAGAAAATGGAATAATGGCATTAGTGGATAGTAGACTTAAAGTGTAGCAAGATCACATGCAGAAAGAGGAGTGGTAACCAACTTAGCAAAACAGAGTAAGCTACCACTTAACATCTTGCAGAGGGGCATACTGCCCAGAAGCAGATTCATGTTATAGAACCTAATGGTCTTAGAGGTAGCAGGTACTACAGATGGTGGCAATGTGATAGGTCTGAAAACTGCCAAAATACTCGTTTTTAGAAGGTTCATAATGTTGAACTAAAAAAAACTATGCAAATTAAAAAAAAAACAAAGCAGAATGGGGACATTAATATAAATGTCTTGATAGCTATTAGAACAAACAGAAAAATCCAGTTGAGGTGAAAAACTTGAACAAAATAACTAATAAACTTAGTCACATTGACAGAGAATATTAAAATGAACAACTAAAAATATCTGTATTATATTCCTTCATATACCTTATTATTACATTTTTCCCAAATGAATATGGAATGTGTACCAAAATGAAAGCAGTTTTCTCATTACATTGAAGTCACTGATATCCATGGCCTTTCCTGGTTGTTCAGTGGTAAAGAATCCTCCTGCCCACACAGGAGATGTGGGTTCACTTCCCGGCTCAGGAAGATCTCAAGAAAGGGAACTGGCAACCCACTCCAGTGTTCTTGCCTGGGAAATCCCATGGACAGAGGAGCCTGGTGGGCTGCAGTCCATGGGGTCACAGAGTCAGACACAACTTAGCAACTAAACAACAGCACTGAAATCCACAAGTCCAAGTGCTCCTCAGAAACGAGACAACGGGCCCAAAGTCACTTGTGCTACTTCCAACGTCACCAAACTGAGAGTTACCTTAATTACACTTTTAGCCTCTCTCAGAAGCAGAATTTTGGACCAGGATCTGCCTGATAAGCACTAGGAGGTAGTCTGCCTCGTAGATGCTTATCATCCCCTAAAGGGCAGTGACATTGCCACAACCAGTCCCGTTTGTGGTAACATAAATTCCTTCCCCCACTCCCTTCTGCCTATAAAATTCTTACAGTTTGTACAGTTCTTCTGAATGCCTTTTATTCTGCTAGAGGAGATGCTGGCTGATTCATGAATCACTGAATGAGGCCAATCATATCCTTACAATTTACTGATTTGAATTTTGTTATTTAACAACATATTAGCCAGAAATAGTAGAATTATGCTAAAAATTCAAAGAAAGATGTAACTAGAAAGTATCCAAATAATTTTGACATTAGGCAATAATATTTCAGCTTTTGGAATAAGCTTACCAGATGCAATGTTCTCCAGCCAAAGTAGGCCAAGAATATACTTGTTGTTGAATATGTTGAATTTATTACTTATTGTAGCAAGAGAGAATGTACATCATGAGGAACTACAGGATATCTCAATTAGATGATATTTTAAAATATTTATTGTAGAATTTAGGTTTGTATTACTGGAGAAGGCAATGGCACCACACTCCAGTACTCTTGCCTGGAAAATCCCGTGGACGGAGGAGCCTGGTGGGCTGCAGTCCATAAGGTCGCAAAGAGTCTGACACTGCTGAGCGACTTCACTTTCACTGTCATGCATTGGAGAAGGAAATGGCAACCCACTCCAGTGTTCTTGCCTAGAGGATCCCAGGGATAGTGGAGCCTGGTGGGCTGCCATCTATGGGGTCGCACAGAGTCAGACACGACTGAAGCGACTTAGCAGCAGCAGCAGCAGGTTTGTATTACATGATTTTATGGACAGTTTAAGGAAGTATGTGTTTGCTCTACTTCAAACATTGTCAGAAAACAGGGCTAATTCTATTATTGGGTATCTCAATAAAGCTTCCCTCAGAGGCAAGACTAGACTGAAGCCAAAGTTGTAATCAGTAAAGAAGCTACAGTTTCATCTTTGCCAGGATAGAAGACTCTTTGGTAGTTTGTGGGTTGACAATGTTCATGTCCTGTCTCTTTCCAGACTTGATTACAGGGTAGTCTTGTTTTGATCCAGCATGGGCACTGGGTGTTCTTTTCCAGTATTCATCTTCAGTGGAATTGTTTAACAGGAGAACACCAAGGCCTGTAGGCAGTGACTAGGCCAGCTTGTAGCAACACAACTGTTAAGCTCATCAGCTAAGTCCATCGACTTGGCAAGCACCTAGATGTTTCTGTCTTTGTTGGGGAAATGCATTGAAACTACATCAGTTTGGATGAAAGTGATATGTTTACCATAGTGAGCTTTTCAATCTGTGGACAAAGATATATCAGTCCAAATATTCAGCTGTTCTTAATTTTTCTCAGGTTTTTTTTTCTGTTTTTTCCATGGAGAAATTGTATCCATATTTTGTTAGATGTGCTCCTGGATATTTGATTTTTTTATTCTATTGTAAGTGGTTTCATTTAAAGTTTTTATTGAGATGTTCATTGCCATGTGTAGAAATAAAATTGAGATCTTAAATATCTAGGAAAAGCCTCATAAGAAACTAAATTTGGGGATCATCGGCCTCTCTGTATGTGACATGGTCATGTGATACTTTCTTCACCAACCTCCCCTCTCTTTATCATAGAACTGAGGTTCTTTTTTTTTTTTTTTTTTTTTTACAAATTGGCTGGGAAGCTCTGTACTTGGGAATATCATGTATGCAGCAGGGGGCAAAGATAAATTACAGGGGAAAGCAAGGAGATTCAGTGAATTTGCACATAGATACTCCAGAGGCAGGAGAGCAGAAAATTAGTGTCTTGAGAAACAGCCTGACTCCTGGATGGATTTCCAGATCCTTACATTTGAGAGTCTCTTCAAAAACAGAAGAATTATCTTCTCTCTGATTGATTCCTCTTCAGTGAAGCTACCAGGCAACATGCTAAGCCTGTACATGTCAAGCTCCCACTGAGATCTTTTAGTGCTTTAACTTGTAAATATGAATATGCAAGCAAAGATCACAGCATCAGAGGAAACTTTCTAATATGAACAAATTGGAAAAAAATAAAGTATAAAAATGGAGACAAGAAAAAGTCAAAATAACCACAGTTAATATTTTAAAAGAGATTTGGGATGGTAGTTTATTTATGAATTAATATGATGCTATGATAAAGGAAGAATTAGGGAACAAGCAAGCAGTCTCTTAAACAAAAACATAGCCAAAATAAATTTGAAGGAAAATTTGGAAAATAATTCTCCTAAAAAGAAAATAAAAAGCAAACATGGAAAATAGATGAAAGATAAGAAAAGCAGATCACTCTGTGAGGTTCAAATCAATATTATTTCTACAGAGATCAACAAAAAAGGATAGGAAATGAACATAGAAGCAATACAAAAACATGTTTTTGAAGAAAGCAAATTCAGAAAGGCATGTATTTTTGAAAGGTACATTCATTGAATGCCTTAGTACATGGAGTAAAACCTAGACCAGTGTAGAATTCTACAGCATTGGATGGGGGCAGGTGGGGGACAGAGAAAGAAACACAAAGGAATTAGAGTCAGACTTTATAATAACAACACCAGCTAGGTTCTAGAAAATAAAGGAACAATGCCTTTGAAATTGAGGGGGCATTACCTTCAACTTAATATTTCATGAGCAGCAAATGATCAAACAATTGTGAAGTAAAATAATGATATTTACAGGGATAACAGTGTTTTTAAAATGTACCTTCCATTGTACATGTTTTAAAATGTACCTTCAACTTTCTTGAAAAGTTATTGGAAGGTGCACCCCAACCAAATGAGGAAATTAATCAAGGAAGACGAGGACATGGGTTCCATAAAAATACAACACTGAAAGGAAAAGGGAGTCCCAGGATGACAGCTGTGGAGCAGATCTGGGTGTGAGGAATAGGAGGACTTGGAGGTGACTCCAAAAGAGAGGACCCCAGGAAGAAAAAGAGTTGATAGGATGTCTGATGTTTGTTCACTGTGTGGAAAAAATCTTTTGTCAGACATATGGCAATCTGCTGGCAAATACTAAAGATGAATGAACTGAAAACTCTGCATTTGGGAAAACTCCATTAAAATTTTTTTTTTTAATTTTCAAGGCCATTATTATCTCTAAGGAAAAGCACAAAATTGGTTAAAGCAAGCATAATCAGGGGGCTTCCCTGGTAGCTCAGTCAGTAAAGAATCTCCCTGCAATGCAGGAGACCAGGGTTTGATCCCTGGGTTGGGAAGATCCTCTGGAAAAGGAAATGACAATCCACTCCAGTATTCTTCCCTGGAGAATTCCTGTGGACAGAGGAGCTTGAAGGCTACTCTCTGTGGGGTCACAAAGAGTTGGGTACAACTGAGCGACTAACACTTTCACTTCAGTTCAGTCACTCAGTCATGTCTGACTCTTTGCGACACCATGGACCGTAGCATGCCAGGCCGTCAATCACCAACTCCTGGAGTTCAGTCAGACTCAAGACCATCGAGTCAGCGATGCCATCCAGCCATCTCATCCTCTGTCGTCCCGTTCTCCTCCTGCCCCCAACCCCTCCCAGCATCAGAGTCTTTTCCAATGAGTCAACTCTTCACATGAGGTTGGCCAAAGTATTAGGGTTTCAGTTTTAGAATCATTCCTTCCAAAGAAATCCGAGGGCTGACCTCCTTCAGACTGGACTGGTTCGATATCCTTACAGTCCAGGGGACTCTCAACTGTCTTCTACAACACCACAGTTCAAAAGCATCAGTTCTTTGGCACTCAACTTTCTTTACAGGCCATCTGTCATATCTATACATGACTACTGGAAAAACCATAGCCTTGATCAGACAGACCTTTGTTGGCAAAGTAATGTCTCTGCTTTTCAACATGCTATCTAGGTTGGTCACAACTTTTCTTCCAAGGAGTAAGCGTCTTTTAATTTCATGGCTGCAATCACCATCTGCAGTGATTTTGGAGGCCAAGAAAATAAAGTATGACACTGTTTCCACTGTTTCCCCATCTATTTCCCATGAAATGATGGGACCAGATGCCATGATCTTTGTTTTCTGAATGTTGAGCTTTAAGCTCACTTTTTCACTCTCCACTTTCATTTTCATCAAGAGGCTTTTGAGTTCCCCTTCACTTTCTGCCATAAGGGTGGTGTCATCTGCATATCTGAGGTGACTGATATTTCTCCCGGCAATCTTGATTCCAGCTTGTGCTTCTTCCAGCCCAGCATTTCTCATAATGTACTCTGCATAGAAATTAAATAAGCAGGGTGACAGTATACTGCCTTGAGGTACTCCTTTTCCTATTTGGAACCAGTCTGTTGTTCCATGTCCAGTTTGAACTGTTGCTTCCTGACCTGCATATAGGTTTCTCAAGAGGCAGGTCAGGTGGTCTGGTATTCCCATCTCTTTCAGAATTTTCCACAGTTTATTGTGATCCACACGGTCAAAGTCTTTGGCTTAGTCAATAAAGCAGAAATAGATGTTTTTTCTGGAACTCTCTTGCTTTTTTGATGATCCAGCAGATGTTGGCAATTTGATCTGTGGTTCCTCTGCCTTTTCTAAAACCAACTTGAACATCTGGAAGTTCCCAGTTCACGTATTGCTGAAGCCTGGCTTGGAGAATTTTGAGCATTACTTTACTAGTATGTGAGATGAGTGCAATTGTGTGGTAGTTTGAGCATTCTTTGACATTGCCTTTCCTTGAGATTGGAATGAAAATGAACCTTTTCCAGTCTTGTGGCCACTGCTGAGTTTTCCAAATTTGCTGGCATAGTGAGTGCAGCACTTTCATAGCATCATCTTTCAGGATTTGAAATAGCTCCACTGAAATTCCATCACCTCCACTAGCTTTTTTCATAGTGATGCTTTCTAAGGCCCCCTTGACTTCACATTTCAGGATGTCTGGCTCTAGGTGAGTGATCACACCACAGTGATTATCTGAGTCATAAAGATCTTTTTTTTTGTACACTTCTTCTATGTATTCTTGACGTCTGTCAATATCTTCTGCTTCTTTTAGGTCCATACTATTTCTGACTTTTATTGAGCCCATCTTTGCATGAAATGTTACCTTGGTAACTCTAATTGTCTTGAAGAGATCTCTAGTCTTTCCCATTCTATTGCTTTCCTCTTATTTCTTTGCACTGATCAATGAGGAAGGCTTTCTTATTTCTCCTTGCTATTCTTTTGAATCTTCATTCAAATAGGTATATCTTTCCTTTTCTCCTTTGCTTTTCACTTCTTTTCTTTTCACAGTTATATGCAAGGCCTCATCCCAGAGCCATTTTGCTTTTTTGCATTTCTTTTTCTTGGGGATGGCCTTGATTCCTGTCTCCTATACAATGTCACGAACTTCCATCCATAGTTTATCAGGCACTCTGTCTATCAGATTTAGTCCCTTAAATCTGTTTCTCACCTCTGCTGTATAATCATACTTCTCTGCTTAGCCTTATCAGCCAAATCAGAAAAGTCTAAAATAGTGTACCTCTGTCAGGGTTTCCCTGATGACTCAACGGTAGAGAATCCACTTGCAATGCAGGAGACACAGGAAACCTGAGTTTGATCTCTGAGTGGAAAGATTCCCCTGGAGGCAAGGATGGCAACCCACTCTGGTGTTCTTCACCTGGAGAATCCCCATGGATTGAGGAACCTGGCAAGCTACAGTCTATAGGGTTGCAAAGAGTTGACATGACTGAAGTGATTAAGCATGTGCACACACACACACTTGTCTGCAAATTGGCCCTAACTCTTAAAGATTCCTTGGGAAAGATGTGCTATTTTCTTTCTTCATGTCCCCTTCTCTCCTAGTCATAATTATTTGGTATATTGTTTGACATGTCCCATATGTGTGTTGTGCCATTTTGCTTAACTTGTGTATTAGGCAGAGTTTTTTGTAAAACAGAATCAAAGAACATGTACAAGTGATACACACACAGAGAAAGAGGAAAACAGATTTATTTTAAGGGCAATTTGGGGAAGGGTGGTAAACCTGAAGTTTATGGGGCTGGGTAGCATATCACAAATCTGGCTAAAGGTTAATGAATCCAAAATCTGTAGGGCAGGCCAGCAGGCTAGAAACTTGGGAAGAGTTTTTTGCTATAGTCTTGAGGCAGACTTACTTACTTTTAGGGAAACCATGTTTTTGCTCTTAAGGCCTTCAGTGGATTGGGTCCACATTTTGGAGTGTAATCTGCTTTACTTAAGATGTACCGATTGTAAATATTAGTCACCTTCACAAATCCCTTCACAGAAACATTTAGACTGGTGTTTGACCAAACATCTGGGTGCCTTAGCCCAGCCAAGTTGACCCATGAAGTTAACCATCAGAATCTGTTAAGTGTAACCTGTATCTCAACCTCTTTGGGCTGGCTTAACAAAATGCTGTAGACTGGCTTAAACAACTCGAATCTCTTTCTCACATTTCTGGAGCCCATGATCAGTGCTGTATCAGAGGGCCAGGTGTCTGGTAAGCTCTCTCCCTGGGTTGCTGATGGTGCCTCCAGTGACAGTTTGATTCCTTTACAGTAGCTCAGCTTAAACAAGGAAGCTGGGTCCTGGTGTCAAGTTGGCAGTTTTTTGATAAACCTTCCCCTAGTCTTTCCCAGTGGGGAATTGCTACTTGTACCTTTGCGGTCTGCATCCTATAATAATTAGGAAGTGGGAAAGGAGGTAAAATTTAAAAATAATCTTTTACGGCCCCTCGTGTTCAGGGCACAGTTCAACCTTTTAAAACAGATGGTTGGTGGTTTTTCTCCTGAAAACTCTGGGAGCAGAACCCAAATTGTCCCTCATTTTCTTCCTTGTTAAGATGTTCTTTCTTATTGTCCAGCTAGAATCTCTCCTATTTTATATTAAGCCCATTTCCTTCTTGCACCTCAGACTTCTGGATTTGAGAAGAATTTTTAGTGATTGTTTAAAAGCCTCCCCCTTGGACACCAGAGACATGGAAGCATAAGAAAATTCACCGGCCTTATTTAAAGTCATAGGCAGTACTCAGACTTTGACTTACTGTAAGATGATTGCTTCAGATATTACATTTTAGTATTTTCTGGAAGAAATCCTTGACAGAATTCATATCTTTAGTGGTTTTCTCATTTATTCTCTCAGATAAAATGTTTTAGCCCTTTCTGTGGCAAGATACTGCTCAGCATAAGGAATGCAAGCGTAAGATAAGGCTCTAGATGTGGCCTTGGAGCCTCTTAAGGGGCTGCTGCTTAATATTTTCTTCTTAGGAAACACCATGATGTAGAGGAAGCAGCATTATCTCTGCTGGCTTTCTAAGAGGGAGTGACTCCTGCTCTGAGTTTAGTAGCTACTCCAACTCATGCTGAAGGGAGACATGAGCCATGTTACATGTATCATTAGTTGTGTGTTTGTCTTAGTTGCTCAGTTGTGTCTGACTCTTTGCAACCCCATGGACTGTAGCCAGCCAAGCTCCTTTGTCCGTGGAATTCTCCAGGCAAGAATATTGGAGTAGATTGCCATTTGCTTCTCCATTATCATCAGTTAATGATTTTCTAAGTAATGTTCAGTTGTATGAATATAACACAACTTGTTTATACATGATTGTGTTGATGGGCATTTGGGTTGCTTCTAGTTTGGGACTATTTAAAATAATGCCTTGTGTGGGTACCCATACATTTTCATTTGTTCTGGTTAAGAGTTAGAAGTTGAAATATAGGTCATAGGGTAGGTATATGTTGAACTTTGTTTTTTTTTTTAAAATGCCAGATTATTTCTGAAAGTCATTGCACTCTTATCATCGAGTGCATGAGAGTTCTAGTTACTTCACATACTCAAACAATATTCAGGCTTTTTAACTGTAGCCATTCTGGGGGGGATATAATGGTACCTTGTGGTTTTCATTTGCATTCTTCTGGTGCACAGTTGCACTCATCTCACACACTAGTAAAGTAATGCTCAAAATTCTCCAAGCCATTCCTCAGCAATTTGTGAACTGTGAACTTCCCAGATGTTCAAGCTGGTTATAGAAAAGGCAGAAGAACCAGAGATCAAATTGCCAACATCTGCTGGATCATCGAAAAAGCAAGACAGTTCCAGAAAAACATCTAATTCTGTTTTATTGACTATGCCAAAGTCTTTCACTGTGTGGACCACAATAACTGTGGAAAATTCTGGAAGAGATGGGCATACCAGACCACCTGATCTGCCTCTTGAGAAACCTATATGCAGATCAGGAAGTAACAGTTAGGACTGGACATGGAACAACAGACTGGTTCCAAATAGGAAAAGGGGTACATCAAGGCTGTATATTGTCACCCTGCTTATTCAACTTCTATGCAGAGTTCATCATGAGAAACTCTGGGCTGGAAGAAGCACAAGCTGGAATCAAGATTGCTGGGAGAAATAGCAATCACCTCAGATATACAGTGGAGAAGGCAATGGCACCCCACTCCAGTACTCTTGCCTGGTAGGCTGCAGTCCATGGGGTCGCTAAGAGTTGGACACAACCAAGTGACTTCCCTTTCACTTTTCACTTTCATGCATTGGAGAAGGAAATGGCAACCCACTCCAGTGTTCTTGCCTGGAGAATCCCAGGGATGGGGGAGCCTAGTGGGCTTCCGTCTATGGGGTCGCACAGAGTTGGACACGACTGAAGCGACTTAGCAGTAGCAGCAGATATGCAGATGACACCACCCTTATGGCAGAAAGTGAAGAACTAAAGAGCCTCTTGATGTAAGTGAAAGAGGAGAGTTAAAAAGTTGTCCTAAAGCTCAACATTCAGAAAACGAAGATCTTGGCATCTGGTCCCATCACTTCATGGCAAATAGATGTTGAAACAGTGCCTGACTTAATTTTTTTGGGCTCCCAAATCACTGCAGATGGTGATTGCAACCATGAAATTAAAAGACACTTACTCATTGGAAGGAAAGTTATGGCCAACCTAGAGAGCATATTAAAAAGCAGAGACATTACTTTGTCAACAAAGGTCCATCTAGTCAAGGCTATGGTTTTTCCAGTATTCATGTATGGATGTGAGAGCTGGACTATAAAGAAAGCTGAGCACCAAAGAATTGATGCTTCTGAACTGTGATGTTGGAGAAGACTCTTGAGAGTCCCTTGGACAACAAGGGGATCCAACCAATCCATCCTAAAGGAAATCAGTCCTGAGTGTTTATTAGAAGGTGTGATGTTGAAGCTGAAACTCCAGTAGTTTGGCCACCTGGTGCAAAGAACCGACTCATTGGAAAAGACCCTGATGCTGGGAATGATTGAGAGCAGGAGGAGAAGGGGACGACAAAGGATGAGGTGGTTGGGTGGCATCACCGATTCAACGGACATGAGTTTGGGAGATGATGATGGACAGGGAGGCCCGGTATGCTGTGGTTCATGATGTTGCAAAGAGTTGGACATGACTGAGCAACTGAACTGATAATAATTACTTTTTGATGTGTGTTTTGGCTGTTTGTATTTCTTTTTAATGAAGCCTGCAATTATTCTGGGTTTCTTAAGTTGGGTTGTTCATCTTTTTGATTAGATTCTTGGTGTTCTCTCTCTATATATTTGCAGTCAAGTCTATTGTCAGATAAGCATGTTTGATACTAAACATTGTAAATAGTTTTTCAGTCTTTAGCTTAATATTTCATTTTCTAGAAGAACAGAAGTCTTTAATTTTGATGAAGTCCAGTGTATCCGTTCAAAAAGTTTGAGTTTGTGCTTGCTGTCCTTCTAAGAAAGTGTTGTCTACTCCATCGTTATCTTCTGTGCTATTTTTCTTTTTACTAGAACTTTCATCACTTTAGAATTTACCTTTTTAGATCTATTTCTTTAACGTCTCCCCCCATCCCCAACTAATACAGGGAGTTAAAGGTTCTTCCCACTCAATAAGAATATCCTAGTTCCAGCCCAATTTGTTGAAAAAGAGTATTCTTTCTCTGTTGACTGTCTTACACTGGTACCTTTGATCATCTACGCGTGGAACTTTCTGTGGATCTATTCTGTTTGTCTGAAAGATTGTCTTGATAACTGTGGCTTTCTAAAAAGTCTTGATATCAGATAGCCTAAATCCTTGTTCTTAACATTATTTCCATCATTTGAGATCAAATATATCTCAGAATCAACATTTTACTTTCAAAAAAGAAGAATTACAGGTGGAGTTTCAGTTTTGGTTGTATTAAATCTATATGTCTTAATAGTAATGGAGTCTTTTAATTTATCCTCTGTTTATTTAGATTAGTCTCATCTCAGAATTTTTTTTTTAATTTTTCAGAAGAGTGGCCTTGCATTTCTTCTTAAAAGTTTACTCCTAGAGATTTTATTTTTTATTGAATTGCTCTATTTTCTAGGCTTGTATATACAAATCAGTTGATATTTATATATTAACCTTGTGTCCTGTGACAGTATTAGATTCTCCTATTGTAGTAGTTGTTTAGTAAAATATTTAGGATTATCTGTGTAAAGGAAAAGAATCATTTACAAATAAAAGCATTTTTATTTCACTTTGTAATCTATATTACTTATTTTTATTGCCTTAGTATGTGCAAGCATGCTTACTTGTGTCCGACTCTTTGCACCTCTAGGAACGCAAATAATATGTTGAATAGAAGTGATGAGAGAGTCCTTTTTGAGCTTAGAAAGGGAAAGCATTTGAATATCATAATAGAACAGACTATGGCTCAGGTCATGAACTCGTTGTTGCCAAATTCAGACTTAAATTGAAGAAAGTGGGGAAAACCACTAGACCATTCAGGTATGACCTAAATCAAATCCCTTATGATTATACAGAGAAAGTGAGAAAAAGATTTAAGGAACTAGATCTGATAGAGTGCCTGAGAAAAATGGACAGAGGTTTGTGACATTGTACAGGAGACAGGGATCAAGACCATCCCCAAGAAAAAGAAATGCAAAAACGCAAAATGGCTGTCTGAGGAGGCCTTACAAATAGCTGTGAAAAGAAGAGAGGTGAAAAGCAACAGAGAAAAGGAAAGATATAAGCATCTGAATGCAGAGTGCCAAAGAATAGCAAGAAGAGATAAGAAAGCCTTCCTCAGCGATCAATGCAAAGAAGTTGAGGAAAACAATAGAATGGGAAAGACAAGAGATCTCTTCAAGAAAATTAGAGATACCAAGGGAACATATCATGCAAAGATGGGCTCGATAAAGGACAGAAATGGCAGGGACCTAACAGAAGCAGAAGATATTAAGAAGAGGTGGCAAGAATACACAGAAGAACTGTACAAAAAAGTGACATTGTACAGGAGACAGGGATCAAGACCATCCCCAAGAAAAAGAAATGCAAAAAAGCAAAATGGCTGTCTGAGGAGGCCTTACAAATAGCTGTGAAAAGAAGAGAGGTGAGAAGCAACAGAGAAAAGGAAAGATATAAGCATCTGAATGCAGAGTGCCAAAGAATAGCAAGAAGAGATAAGAAAGCCTTCCTCAGCGATCAATGCAAAGAAGTTGAGGAAAACAATAGAATGGGAAAGACAAGAGATCTCTTCAAGAAAATTAGAGATACCAAGGGAACATATCATGCAAAGATGGGCTCGATAAAGGACAGAAATGGCAGGGACCTAACAGAAGCAGAAGATATTAAGAAGAGGTGGCAAGAATACACAGAAGAACTGTACAAAAAAAGATCTTCGCAACCAAGATAATCACAGTGATGTGATCACTAACCTAGAGCCAGACATCCTGGAATGTGAAGGCAAGTGGGCATTAAGAAGCATCACTACAAACAAGGCTAGTGGAGGTGATGGAATTTCAGTTGAGCTATTTCAAATCCTCAAAGATGATGCTGTGAAAGTGCTGCATTCACTATGCTAGCAAATTTGGAAAACTCAGTAGTGACCACAGGACTAGAAAAGGTCAGTTTTCATTCCAGTTCCAAAGAAAGGCAATGCCAAAGAATGCTCAAACTACCACACAATTGCATTCATCTCACATACTAGTAAAGTAATGCTCAAAATTCTCCAAGCCAGGCTTCAGCAATACGTGAACTGGGAACTTCCAGATCTTCAAGCTGGTTTTAGAAAAGGCAGAGGAACCAGATATCAAACTGTCAACATCTGCTGGATCACTGAAAAAGCAAAAGTATTACAGAAGAACATCTACTTTTGCTTTATTGCCTATGCCAAAGCCTTTGACTGTGTGGATCACAATAAACTGTGGAAAATTCTGGAAGAGATGGGAATACCAGACCACCTGATCTGCCTCTTGAGAAACCTATATGCAAGTCAGGAAGCAACAGTTAGAACTGGACATGGAACAACAGACTGGTTCCAAGGAAAAGGAGTATGTCAAGGCTGTATATTGTTGCCCTGCTTATTTAACTTCTATGCAGAGTACATCATGAGAAACTCTGGGCTGGAAGAAGCACAAGCTGGAATCAAGATTGCTAGGAGAAATATCAATAGCCTCAGCTATGCAGATGACACCACCCTTATGGCAGAAAGTGAAGAGGAACTAAAAAGCCTCTTGATGAAAGTGAAAAAGAAGAGTGAAAAAGTTGGATTAAAGAAAATGAAGATCGTGGCATCTGGTCCCATCACTTCATGGGGAGTATGGGGCAACAGTGGAAACAGTGTCAGACTTTATTTTCTTGGCCTCCAAAATCACTGCAGATGGTGATTGCAGCCATGAAATAAAAGACACTTACTCCATGGAAGGAAAGTTATAACCAACCTAGAGAGCATATTAAAAAGCAGAGACATTACTTTGCCAGCAAAGGTCCATCTAGTCAAGGCTATGATTTTTCCAGTGGTCCTGTATGGATGTCAGAATTGGACTGTGAAGCTGAGCGCCGAAGAATTGATGTTTTGAACTGTGATGTTGGAGAAGACAGTTGAGAGTCCTTTGGACTGCAAGGAGATCCAACCAGTCCATTCTGAAGGAGATCAGTCCTGGGATTTCTTTGGAAGGATTGATACTGGAGCTGAAACTCCAGTACGTTGATCACCTCTTGCAAAGAGGTTACTCATTGGAAAAGACCCTGATGATGGGAGGGATTGGAAACAGCAGAAGGGGATGACAGAGGATGAGATGACTGGATGGGATCACTGACTCAACGGATGTGAATTTGGTTGAACTCTGGGAGTTGGTGGTGGACAGGGAGGCCTAGCGTGCTGCAATTCATGGAGTTGCGAAGAGTCGGACACAACTGAGTGTCTGAACTGAACTGAATGGTATCTGTCACTTTTTTTAAAAAACATGATTGAGTTTTTCTTCCAGGTGCACCATTTTGAGTGAATTTTTGTTCAGAGTCTAAAATCTAGATTCATTTTTCTTTTTTGAATTGTCCTATGTAGCGTTGTGCCCTTCTGTTCCATTTTCCCGAGTTTTCATGGATGTTCTGTCAAATGTATTTTCTATGTCTCTTGTTACAATACGTTTTTCTTTTTATTCTTTTAGAGTGAATTACGTTGATTTTTTGACTATTAAACCAAATTAGTGTTTGGAACAAACCCTGCATAATCATGACATTTAAAAAAATCTTGCTGGGTGTTGATATTTTTATGATTATTTATTGAATCTATGAAGAATTTTGATTTGTAGCTGAAATCATTTTAGGTTGGTTTTGGTA